>NMRB01001149.1:185266-202803 GCA_002633025.1 Notospermus geniculatus | reverse complement strand
TAAAGTGTTTTTCACATTGAACTGGCCAAAGGTACTTAGTTGAACTCAGGAATGTGACCAGATCACATTTACCAAGAGGTAGTGGTGTTGCACAACACTGACTTGAAAACAGATTATAGCTCTTTCATGGTGTAAGCCAAAGCTGGTCAGCCATGACACTGGCTGCCGAGGGTTGTGTAACATTATTATTTATGATCATGCCATTACAGTTTAGTGACAAGAGGTCAGCCAAGTGCCTTTGGCCAGTTCAATGTGAAAAACACTTTACCCTCAGCAAGGCCGAAATTAGCATTGTCTGAAGAAACTTGTCAACCATTCGTCACACGTTTCAGAACTCACTAATTGCTCTTGTCTGTTACATAGATTTAGGACTCCACTTTCACTACAGCTGATCAGAAACAAAGCGGACAGCGTAATTACTTCTATTAACTCATTCCCGTAATCAGTAAATATTTGACTAAAGATCCGATCATATGCAAATTAGTATGTCGTCATACAGGTCCAAGTAGCCAATCAAATCGCGGAGAATTGGACAGGCGACTGGAGAGCAAGCAGTGAAAAGACCTATTGTGTTCTAACAGTCGTGTCATCCTACCTACGCGCATGCGCATTGATGAGTTTACATTGGTTACACTTTCATGGACGCTATACCCGAATAGTACCACAGTAGAAGTTTTCTAATACCGCCATTCGATTGGTCATTTCCATAAACATAGGAAAAGCCGTTAGAATTAGTTTCTTAGCTGTATTAGAACAGGAGTTATAAAGGAAGAAACATCCGAAGGCCGTGGAATGGCGGCCATCTTGAATCCAATATGGCGGCCGATTGACGTCATACACAATATCGCCATTCGATTGGTGGCACTCGAAAACATAGGGATAGCCGTTAAAACTAGCTTCCTATGAGTTTTAGAACACAAGTTATTTCACCAAACGCGGATTTGACGTCTTTTTGTTACACCACGCACAACAATGAAGGACGCTATTTTCGCATTGTTGGAACCCAAGGTTAAGTCACGATTCATGGAACAGAAAGACTGACACCTGTGCTTACTTAAATGCTATGAATCTCGCCAGTCAACGTTATAGGGTTTATTCAGTGGAAAACAATGTAACAGAGAAATCACATTTCTCTAATCGATTTTCATACTTATCGAGAAAAACGCGTTTTCCCCGAGGAGTTTCTTCAGAAATCCCTTTTAACGGGAAACTTTGTAGGCGCCTATGATGCTTACCGTTGATTGTAGGCAGCATGGGAGTGATTTTTTGACTACATACCGGCAAATTGTTCATTACTGCAAAAAATCAATTTTTGACCATATTTGGTCGTGGTCACGTGACCCCCAAGTTCATTTGCATATAACGCCCCAACTAACCGTAGTTTTCTTTGGCACCCCTTCTAAATTTGAACAAGAGTGTCTGTAGAACACATATGCAAAAAATCGTAAATATGTCCGCCGCGTCCGCATTTTACCCAAAATCTCGATTAAGCGACCGGACTATTACCGGCATGACGGGTGTCACGTTTTTCAGTGCCTGCCAGGGACAGGCGGGACATGCGTGCGTAGCTCCTTGAAGACGTGCCTGCCGTGAAAAACGAACGAAAGTCGTCGAGCCGTTTCGGAGGAGTTTGAGTTTATTACAGAAATCGCATTAGACTAATATAATATAGATAAGGCATGTTGGCGAGATTCGTAGCATTCCCGGGATAGCATTTAAGTTAGCGCAGGTATAAGATGGCCGCCATCCCACGGCAGCAACGCCTGCGGAGACAGACAACACCGTCCGTCTGCCATCACGCGGAATTTTGGCACCGCCGTGTTTATGATTACGCCTCGTGATTTCGCAAAAATGAACCGGTTGATAACTAGGCGATAGCCTTGCCAAGACGTGTACCACGGCGGGTTTTGGATTTCCCTGCGCATTTCCCCGGAAGGTGGCCTGATTTGCTGGTGATTTTTACGACGAACAACAGTGATTTGTTGAGTTGTATGCTCCCAGTGGTCTGTACGGGCCGCTGAATGTTCGAACCGAGAACAAGATGGCAGCCTCCAGGCTTCATTTTGACGGCCAGTATGGCGGCCGTGTGACGTCAGTGAAGAACCTGGAATTCCACGTGTATTGGCTACGTCATAAAGACTAGCGTAGTCGGAGGGCGGAGCGATGTCACAACCCTTGTTATCCAAGATGTATATACGTAGGTTGGCAGGACACCTGAGTCTTATCAAGGTGGGGAGGGAGAAGGAGTCGCATCATGTTCCTGTGGACTTTAAACTAAAGAATCTTTTCTGAATGTAAACCTCTCCCTTTCGTATTCCAGTTTGAATGCTGCGGTGTCGAAAGCTACAAGGACTTCAAAAACGCTAAGAAGTGGAATGAAGAAGTCGCTAAATCGAAAAACAACTATAAAATCCCCCCTTCATGCTGCAAGATGAAGGACAAGAGCAAGTTTCCAGATGTTGAGCTGGAGGACAAGACTTGTCCAACGAATCCTACGAAAACGAATGCTTTCATGGGAGACGTAAGTTACAAGTAGCCTTGATAGCCCATCTGATTCTCCCCAGTCTATCTGGCCAGACGCCCATCTAGCCTGGTTTGAATCCATCACATTGCCCGCTTCTGAGGAGCTCAGAGCCTCAGCCAATCATTGGTGTGCGAAGGCTAATCGACGTGCCAATCAAAATCCGTGTTACAATGTGTGCGGGAAGAGAAGAGAAAGTGCCGAATGGCGATTTGTTTCACGAGTTCTGATTGGCTTGGAGGCGGGGTCAAGTAGGGGTCAGATTCATTTATAGTTTATGAGTTAACGCAAATAATTACATGATTGGGACAAGGCTAAAGACGTAGTTGGTGGCCTTGTTTGGTCAAGATGTGATAGCCTTGTGGTTATCACGTCCCTGCAGCAAGCGGCAGGTCCCGGGTTCGAATCCCAGACCATATGGGATTGTTCATCCCTGGCTTTTCAGTCCATCGCATGGGACAGTAAGCCGTGGTGCCTTGTATCTTGTGCCTTTGCAAGGGAAAGTAAAAGACCCCATGGCCCATCCAAGTGAGAAACATGAGTAGCTGCCTCAGTCCGTACTTACATCGTGTGCCAGGGCCAATAGAGAGGATGCGCAGCTTTCCGACTCCGACTCCGACTTCAACTACGAGAATGAATTGCAGTCCGCTATGATAAAAACGATGTGATAGAAGTTTTCAATTCGTCAAACACCATAAATTGAAGGCAGAAAAAATTGCCCTAATAAATCGGAAGTGCGGATAAATAATGAATATTGAAGTCGTAATCCTAGTCGTTACGACTTTGAGACACGACTACGACGACTACGATATTTGCGATTTATGCACACTTCCGATTACGAGTCAAAATTATTCTGCCACAAAGTTATGGCATTTTACGATTTCCAAACGTCTATCAAATCGTTTTTATCAAGGATGTCCACAGCGGAATACAATTCATTCTCGTAGCTGAAGTCGGAGTCGGAGTCGGAAAGCTGCGCATCCTCGCTAATGCCATGGCTTCCGCCCTGACGGAAAATCTAATACAATACTACAATGTAATACAAGACGTAAGTTTGCAAAAATGTGGGCAGGATGAGTGAGTTTTCGCAATGGCCTGGTGTAACAGCAAAGAATATCCCCTGTAAGTGACTGATTCTATATGATTGTGATCAAATCCCCTCTGTATTGAATTTACGGTATTTTCAAAGTGTAATAAGGGAATGTAGGTAGGCATAGAGAAATTGAAAAATTCGCGCAAAATTCCAAAATTTCCCACTTCTTATTTTCCAGTTTTATTTCTTACTCCCTCATGTACGTTATGTTTAGAGAGATGATAAAATCCGCGCATCACTTGATTTTACAGAATGACGGCTGTTACGAAAAGGTGAAATCGAAGATTTCTAAGTATGCCATCCCGATTATTGGAGTATGCTCTGCTGTCGCGGTCCTGCAGGTAAGTCAACTTTTAGAGACTAGTTTCATTTTCCTTCGGAGAAGTTACCTTTCCCATCCCAGGCAGTCAGTACCTTGGATAAAATTCTTACTGCAAGAACTAACACGAACCACGGCCTGTGTAAAAGCGTTCACAATGAAAAATGTCTTCAGGCACTTTTCTTGACGCAGACGGCTGCACAGCCGCAGTCTGCGCATGCTCATTAGCTAATGCCTGCTGATTTCCACAATCTTCTGTGTTGTGGCGTACACTCCCAGGTTAACACCACGAACGTTTTGCCACAGCAACCTTTTATAAAGCAACCTAAGGGCAAATATTCATAAAAGGAAGTGCCTTACTTCAAATTTTGTACTACAATACACTGTACCTCGCTGTGCAAATCTTAGTAAAAGCATTTGCTAACTTTTATGAATACCAGCCATTATCATAGAAATACACACGCTCATTTTTCCCCTAGAATTCCCATAACCATTACAAACCACTGAAAACACGTCGAGTGGTGGTCGGACTACATGCACTGTTATTGTAATTTTTGTCAGCTGTGCAATTCAAATTTACTGTTTGTTGATCACTTACATGTACATGTAGTTCATCAGAAGATGATTTCACGTCATAATCTATGCGTACGCGACGCGTAAACGGACGTGGTGGCTGAAGTTGATCGAAACAACTCTACTTAGACGAGTTCCGCTGGCAGCCATCTTGCCAAAATTAGGTCATCACCATGGGAATTTCTCCTAAGGTGACAAATGATTGGTTCTCCCATCACCCATTGGGGAAATCCCCATGACGATGACCTAGTTCTGGCAAGATGGCTGCTAGCGAAACTCATGTATATTGAACTTACGGTTCGGGTTCTACATCTTGATTTTGTACTCATATCACTGAAAATAATTACGAAAAGTACGTTTTTACTGCCACTTAATTGAATATGAATTAATTATAACAGTTACAGTAAATGTCATTTAACATCGTCGACAATTAATCAACTGACGTTTTAATGCGTTCATATTGTGTCGTCGTTGGTCCATGCATTCCCAGAACTACACGAACAATTTCACATTAGGGAGGTTAAGAAGTCAAACCATTAAAATCTACGACAACGTTATTTTTCATACTACACGTGAACCAGAGTTTATATTGCATTTTTGGTACAAATATAACGTTGTCGTTAACATTTTACGTTTATCGTTTGATTTCTTAACCTCCCTATTAACGTGGAGTAGCCCTATCGATTCTTCTCGGTTCTGGGCCTACCCTGCCTCCACGTTTTAGTGATCCATTCCTTAGTTGCTCTCATCCAAAACTACATGTAGGCCGATAGGCTACAGCGTTACCTCTTTGCTTAAGTTAGACTTTTTCCTTCCTTTAGATATAGTGGGCTTATAAGTTCGTTATTGACAAAATAACCACTGTACTAACGACACTCGAAGGCGATGCAACGAAATATCTCTATGAAACAAATAAGTACATAGTTAGAAGACAATGGCTATAACAACTCATTTTGCGTCACGGCATCTATTTTTGGTCACAGGTCTCACTCAGTTCACTAAAAAGTGGAGTGCAAGTACGTGTACATCTATATGTACACAAAATCCGAATTTATTGTCAAATGACTGTACGCCCAGCAAAAACAATTCGGTCAAATTCTCGGATGCTGCCAACCTCACTGTTGCAAGTAGTCCGATCACTGCCCAGTCCAGATTAATTCTCGATTGCACCGCAAGGGCAATTGTGACGATCGGTATCTAGAAACCGCCAATGATTGGTCGACAAATGCAGACACGTCGAAGCTACTTCATTGTCATAAAAGGAACCATAGATGCAAAGTACCTGCAGTGTTATATCTAGGCCATTTTAGAGTGGCGCCGCGCCATGCCCCCAAATGGGGGCGCCATTGTGCCCTTTTTTAACCCCCTAGGGCGCCATGCCCTAAAACTAAAAAAAAAAAAAAAAAAAAAATTTTTTTTTTTTTTTTTTTTTTTTAGGTTTTTATACCCCCAGACCCTTTGCCATGGTCCCTTTTAGTCATATCACCTTAGAAACTGGCTTAAATTGGCTGTTGACTGGAGTTATAGAAACCTTTTTAACTTTTTTGCTTTTCAAATTCCGTTAGAAGAAATGTCGCGAATGAAAAGTGCCCTTTTCTAGGTTGAAGTGCCCTTTTCACAAAGTTTGCACCGTGCCCTTCTGAAATCCTAGATATAACACTGACCTGTGTATCTCTCGACCAATCAGCGAAGACACGGCACATGATGGCGGTCACTATAGATACCAATCGTCACATTAGCCCTAGCGGTGCGTTTTGGAACCAATCCATAGGCCTACTCAGTCGTGTTTTCATTGGTCGGAATAATCAAATTCTCCGTTTTACCCAAAATATAATGAAATGTTTGTTTACATGTATCTGATCAAAACATATTTTCACACTGCAAGCAAATTTTCGGTCGTGTATCCTGTCACGCAGAATTCTCAACGAGAAAAAATGCTTTTTTACTATGGCAGCAAAGCAGCGGAGATCTGCCCATCTTCGAGATTATGCAGAATAGGGGCGGTGATCAGTCTAGCGGCAAATCTCCCAACCCACACTATTGGTCCGTTGCTCGCCTGCTTAGTATCACGTGATAACTTTGCATATGTATAGTCTGCACAGATTGGTTTCTTCTTATTTGCACTTGTTCCTTCAGGTCATTGTTGTGATCGTCGGATTTTGCCTGTGCTGTGCTATCGGCAAAGAGGACTAATGGTAAATTCAAAACGCACAGTACTGGTCTAAAGTAATGTCCTTACGCGCGCGCGTTTCCCTCCGAACGTGAAAAGTCAAAGTCTGCTTCTGCGCCTGCCGCAGTGAAGTTGCCAGCTCGTGCAAGTGGCTCAAGTTCCTACAGAAAAATCGCGTATAATAGGGAGGTTGAGATCAGCGACTTATCACGGATCCTTATACGTGAACGGATCGAAATGTAGGCCTACACAAAATTTGTCCTCGTTGTACAGAACTCTATACGTATACGTATAGGCCTAAGGATCCGTGATTAGTCGCTGATCTCAACCTCCCTATTACCATATCTAATGAGTACTTCTAATAATCTTCATTCCTGACATGCTGAAAGCCCCGAAACTATTTCGCTTTCCGACCGCTTTCCAGAAACCGCGGGCCAATTTGCAGACTGTCAGAGGAGAGGCTAGCCTGGTTCCACTGGCCTCCACAGATGGCGTTGGGGCGGGCGAGTGTGAGCCCACCCCAACGCCATCTGTGGAGGCCAGTGGAACCAGGCTAAGGAGAGGGCGGCAGAGACGGAACCATACAGCCGAGGCAATCTGTACTTGTCTCTTTGCTTTGCTTGCCATGCTTGTGCTTCGTCAGATCGTCTTTAACTCCTCCGTTGTATCTTTTCTGGTTTTATGGAGCCAGAGCCGGCCTGAATCACCTAGCTTGTGGCGCGGCGTGGCTCGGCAAGTGCGGTGCCTGTGTGGCTCGGCAGGTCCGGTGCCTCTACAGTAGGGGCCTATGACCTGCGAGACATCCCAAAGTCGATCTGAAAACCCAATGCCACAAAAGGCCACCACATGTTCGGTGGAATTGCACATTGATTTGTTCCATTCTTCATGAAAATTAATCGCAAATTGGGCACTAAAAACCACGCTATTGCGCGCGAAGGGGTGTTTACTTTTGACAAGTACTGTGCATACATGTGACAGCGTGAAAAGTACCGGAAAGGTATACTTCTGGATTCTGAGTGTCATTCAACAACGGGCACGACTGAAGCACCTATTCAGCATTTTGAAAGATCAATCTGGCACTTGTATGAACAATCAAACACACATTGAGAAAAATCAATTCAAAAGCGCAAATTTGAATTTCGTATGGGCCTACATTGTAGGCTACTAAGGGAGACTTCGGGTAGATTCATGCTCCTTCTCCGTTTTGCGCTTGTGCGTTCCCTATGTTTATGTGTGGTACCAATAATAAAATTACTTTTTCTACCACGCACTCACATAGGAAACGGACAAGCGCAAAGCGCAAAACGCCAAGTACATGTGTGAATTGGCCTTCAGGCCACGCGCAATTGACGGCAAATCTCAATGCGGTAGGGGTGTTTTTAAAATCGACTGACCCGGCTGAATGACGAGTCGAACAGCGTTGGGTCAGTCGATTTTACCCCCACAGTAGTGTCAGATGCATTGTAAATACGGCGAAAAAGAATAAATAAGGTACATGACCGTGGTGAGACAATTGTACCCGGGTGATTGTTCTTGATGACTTTAACCTCGTCACACCAGCACAATAAATCGGAAAGTCGTCTCCGAATATTTCGCAAACTTTCGACCCCAATGGGGTTTTCCTCAGGCGCTATGTAGAAGAGATCCCAGAGGTTCTAGCTCATTCACCTCTGGGATCTCTTCTACATAACGCCTGAGGAAGACCCCGATTGGGGTCGAAAATTTGCGAAATATTCGGAGACGACTTTCCGATTTATTGTANGCGATTGTTCTTGATGACTTTAACCTCGTCACACCAACACAGATTGATCTTTCATTCAACTCTGTCTCACACTAAGTTGATAGCAGTCATGTGAGATTGATGCACTGGATGTCATACAAAAATGTACAGTGAATCACTGTCAACTTAAGGCGAGACAAACTTGCTTGCCGGCGTGTCCCACGGTGATGAGACTTCGTTCGGTGGTAGACTGTCACCGTTTGGGTGTCCTTGTGGCCCTGCTTCACGTGAGACATAAAATGGCTCCCAATTTCACCGCTAGGGGCTTAATACTGAGATAGGTGTCGCCTGTCGTCCATAGCCGAGAAGCAGCCGATAATTAAAAAGGCGTTGATTGGTTGAAAACATTTTAGTTGCTCTTTTGTTGAATGAAAGCGACCAATCAATGCATTTTGCATTGGCTGCCGCCACGCTATCACATGTCGACGGACGGGCGATTTAGGCCTAGCGGTGAGATCGGGAGACATAAAGTGCGCATGCCTAGGCAAACATTTTATTTCCACGTTTCGTTGTTTCAAGTCTTGACAACACGACATCGCATCTGGCCATCAAAAACATAAAAGCACACGAAATAATCCTTAACAAGCGATGCACGTAGGATTAACCACTTAGCATTCTAACACCCTTCATTTTCCCGATAGTACAGTTACTAGTATTAAGTTTTTGTTGGAGGTGAGCGGTTTCTGGCTCAATACGTAGAACAACTAATGGGGGTGTATCAAATAATGTGAATTACGGGGCCCTCTCGATAATGTCACCAGAAAGATGGCAGCCACGGATGCCGTCTGCCCCTGGCGACGCCGGGCATGGGAACCAATACACGATCGGCTGGGTATATAATACGGCACTGGAGAGCGTTGCATTAATTAGAATAACTTTTAATTTTTCTCGTTTTCCTTTTCTAGCTTTTCGTCATCATCGCTGGGTTCTGCTTGTGTCGGAGAATTGGAGCCCCTGATGATGTCAAGGCCTAGGTGGCATAATTTCGGCAGTTAACATAGAGAGGTTTAAAGACGCGTGTAGAATCACCAGTTCTACGGCAAAGTCTGTATAGTTTTCGATGAATATACACGTCGACGACGACCACGACGGGAGCATATAAAAAACGGAAGCCGATTGAGGCGGAACGAAGCCACCCCACTTTAGCCTACACTACGCTATACATGTATATAGCTCACCATGGGCTTATCAATTTATAGGAATCTAATGGACTATTTTATGACTGTCCAATATTGATAACGTAAACATAAAACATAATTTAACCACCTCACTGTTTGTTCCTTGACTGTCATGGACAAAAATGTTAGGCTGATATAAATGTCTAGGAGAAAAATATCCACCTTGATTACACGCCTATATCATATATCAAGTTGTAAGAAGGCACAGCCCTGCCCCAAAATAGCTTCCAGACGTGACACCATGATGTCTGCGTCATTTCATCACACGCGGGCGCAATGCTGACCGGAGAAGGCTGTGGTGACGTCAGAGGACTTCCGACATGCGCATGATCATGAAAACAAATGACGTCACTGGCAATAGGCCTAATGATAGGAGAAGTCGCGACGGCCCATCATCCATGGCTGATGTTCGACAAAAAAAACGTACGTCAGCCGCGCCGGTCAGCTGAGAGACTGAACTGATTGCCTGTAGTGTACGTAGGCCCCAGAATCGAAAACCAACGTCTGAACCTCTCTATAGTAAGGTTTGCCATCATTTGTACAGATATCTCTTCTAGCTCCACTTAGTATTCATCTGTACATACATGTAGCCTACACCCGTCCAATTAACAAACATAGTTTTTGAAAATATATGAATAGTTTTTTGAAGTATTTAGGGACTGTGTAGATAATAGGGAGTTTTCGCAAATCTGACGAAAAACGAAGTACGAAATACGAAATTGGACGTCATATCCATGACGTATTCAGGAAATGGTTGGTACCACAAATGTCCCTCCTGCCAGTGCGTCTTTTAGCATGTCATGTAAGATCGAAAGAGTTATGGCACATCTTGAATTTTTAAATTTCCAATTCGTATCAATGAAGTGGAAACGAAAGATAAATTTCAAAGTTTAATATACACCGTACCTCTGTCGTTCTAACGTCATACGTTAAAAGACGCTCTTGCAGCAGGCGATATTTGTGGTACCAGGCATTTCCTGAAATACATTACGTCATGGATATGACGTCCAATTTCGTAGTTCGTACAGTACCTTGCACAATTGACCTCCCTTCCGCGCCGCGCACCATCCGCGTACTACATGCAGCGTCATGCACGTACCGTCCTCGTACCTTCCGAGGACGTGGCGCAGCGTCATGGAAGGTATGCTGTGAAGACGTAACGTAATTCACCCGACGTCACGCAACAGAGATGCGTGACGTACCCATACCATACGCGATGAACTGAAGTCTACCTTCCTCGTCACGTACGGGGAAGGTACGCGGATTTAGGGAGGTCAATTGTGCCAGGTACTGTACTTCGTTTTTCGTCAGATTTGCGAAAACTCCCTATTAGAGAGGTTGCGCAGCGGCCCGACTCCGACTTCAACTACGAGAAAGAATTGCAGTCCGAATTGCACATCCTTGATAAAAACGATTTGATAGATATTTTCAATTCGTCAAACACCATAAATTGAAGGCAGAAAAATTTGGCCTTATAAATCGAAAGCCGTAGCAACTGCGGATTAAATGAATATTGAAGTCGTAATCCTAGTCGTTACGACTTGAAACACGACTATAATATTTGCGATTTACGTGCACTTCCGGTTACGAGTCAATTATTCTGCCACAAAGTTAGGGCATTTTACGATTTGCAAACGTCAATCAAATCGTTTTTATCAAGGATGGCTACAGCGGACTGCAATTCATTCTGATAGTTGAAGCCGGAGTCGGAAAGCTGCGCAACCTCTCTATTGCAGGAGGCCTACTGCTGTGTTTATTCCGTGCACTTTAAAAGCTGAAGTGCAATTTTGAACATCGTTAGTGCCGTTAAAGCATCTCATAAACGATTGTAGCCTTGTTAACATTCTGTACCAGATATGTAAAGTACGTGTTGATTGGCTGTTTGATCAAGGACCAGCGCCTAATTACAGTCCTTTCAGAATAATTCGGTGTTGATTGGCAGACGTAGATTCACGTCATCTTCCCCAACCAATAGAATCTAAGTAGGTCATTTGATTTGCATACGAAACAAGATCCAAACGTTTGACTCGTATCTGAGTCATCATACATAGGCCTACATCATCTGTGGACGTGCGCTTTTGCCAGGGTGATGTTACTATATATGGGGCCGATTTAATAGACGTTGGTTAAGCTAACCATTGGTTCCACCAAAAAATAGATAGGCGTGCGAAAAATGTACAACTAAATTTTTCACCAAAAAGTCCCGTTTTCTTAGCTCTGTATAGCACTTACTATCCATCCAAATCGGGCTTTTTGATGAAAATTTAGGCCTATCTATTTTTGGTGTAACCAACGGTTAGCTTAGCCAACGTCTATTAAATCGGCCCTTAGACCGTCAGTTTACTTGGTTGTGAGTGTGTCAAAGCACAGTCACCTTCCTACCACAGCAACTTATTTCGATAAAACTGCGGATTGAAATGGTCGAAATATTAAGCCTTTCAACACGCCTACAATGGATTGGTGGTTTCCTATATATTACATAATGTTCTTAGTTTTATAATCTCTTGTACTAGACTGGACATGATTCTTGTATGTACACATGCATGTTATGTAATCAGTTCATTGGGAAAATTCCAAATGGAGCCGATCCAAAATATTTCGTCTACGCTATAGGCCTACATGTAATAGGGTTGCTCAGGAAAACGTGGCTACACATATCTTTTAAATTTCTATATCGCTTAAAACTCTATCACCTATCCCTCAATTCTTTCACTGTCGGTGTAGTGTTGTCATCCAGCCAGAAAGACCAGGGCCGACCGCACAGAAAGTCCGATAGTGCTACCGGCGGCGCCTATATCGGCAGTTAGTTATAACGCATTTTCCCATTAACTAAACCGCCGATACGCACCGAAAGCACTATCGGACTTTCTGTGCGGTCGGCCCAGGGCGGCACAGAAAGTCGGATAATGCTTTCGGCGCCTATCGGCAGTTACATGTAGTTATTAATAACGCATTTTCCCATCAATTAAACCGCCGATAGGAACCGTAAGCACTGTCGGACATTCTGTGCGGTCAGCCCTGCCTATCGGCGGTTTAGTTAATGGAAAAATGTGTTATAACTAACTGCCGATAGGCGCCGCTAGCACTATCGGACATTCCGTGCGGTCAGGCCAAGACTTTTCAATCTTTCAGTTTCGTTTCACAGTGTTCCTCATACAATGAAGAGAAACACAGAGTGTACATTGGCAGAGAAAGGGTTAATAGAGTGTAAACCTTCCCTCTATCATCGTATTTTCCACGAGGCCGTCCGGCTTTTTTATTACTCTATCCTGGCAGCTATGAGAGTATGGGCTGGTATTCATACGTTAGCAAATGCTTTTACTTAAAATTTCCACATCAAGCTCCAATGTAAATGTACTGCGAAACTCGAAGTAGGCCTAAAAGCATTTGCTAGCTAAAAAATGAATATCAGCCATTATGTCAAACTGTGTAACTAATGGAACTGCTAATAAGAAAAACTTCCATCCAAACGTCACCATGTCTGTGATAACCATGACAGAAGCTTAAAAACGCATTTCTTCCAAAATGAAAAAATGGTTCACTGGGAACATAGACACAACAAGATAATGGGTCATATGAATATAGACTAGCAAATGCTATTACTTCAGATTTGTACAGCATTGCCCAGTGCATTTGTATTGCGAAATTCAAGTAAAAGCATTTGCTAGTCTTTATTCATATGACCCATTGGGTCGTATGAATATAGACTAGCAAATGCTTTTACTTCAGATTTGTACAGCATTGCCTAGTGCATTCGTCACAATATTGCAAAATTCAGGTAAAAGCATTTATTTTATTCATATGACCCCATATCAACAGATCAGTTGATTCAGTTTTTTCGAGATTTTACAACGGATGGCAGCCGCCAATCGGAGAGTTCTCACCATTTTTCGAATGAATCCAATGGTTCCTAAAGCTTGCCGCACACTGGAGCTATCTGCTGAGCAAAGAGTTATTCGAGACCGTGTGCTCAGCAGATAGCTCGCGTGTGCGCGTAATTTCGGTAAGTTTTTTTGCCTCGCGAGGCAGATAGCTCGCGTGTGCGCGTATTTTTCGGTGAGCTACATGTATCTGCTGAGCAAACGGTCTCGAATGACCTTTTGCGGCTCAGCAGATAGCTCCAGTGTGCGGCAGGTTTAAGAGTGAGACATAAAGATAAAGCAAATTCTGGTGTAACGTGAACAGCACGGTCGGTGTTGTAGCCTAGATCTGCACTCACTAT
Source organism: Notospermus geniculatus (assembly GCA_002633025.1). Classification (NCBI taxonomy): domain Eukaryota; kingdom Metazoa; phylum Nemertea; class Pilidiophora; order Heteronemertea; family Lineidae; genus Notospermus; species Notospermus geniculatus. The sequence continues at coordinate 188,947 of NMRB01001149.1, read as the reverse complement.
ACACGGAGATATTTTAATGCCCCATTTCGGAAGAACATGACGTCAGTAGCCAGTGCTAAGTTTCGTAATATCACATGATATTTCAAATTTTCGTTATGTATCACACGATATGTTAAAAATTCGAAATATCACATGATATTTTAAGATCTCAGCGATTTATGCATATGTTCTGGTTCACGCTTTCATTGAGAAAATTTTCCATATACACCGCTGTCGTCTTTGACCCCTTCGGAACGACTAGCTCCGACCCCCTTCTCAAGGACCTTTACACAATTTTCATTATACTTATTTACATTGTATTTTAAAATATTGTGTATCTTTAGACAAAAAACTGTTTGTCCACACCAGCGAGGTTAAGAGTTGTCCGGAGAAAGAACACAAAAAGTAATGATTTTCTTTTCAACGTGATTAAATATTGAGAGTCTTTCTTGAGACAAATCTCAACCTTCCTATTTTGTTAGTAAATGAACGTTCGTGTTAAATGTACATGTCCTAGAATAATATCTACATGTAATACTGTAAAACCCCAAAATATCGGCAGCTTTTTTGTAGTTTGAGAACACACAACATTGTCATCTAATTTGAAAATGTAAAATTCAGTATTTTGATGACCCCAATTTCAGTATTTTAAATCAAATTTTGCACGCTGTTGATTTCACTGGTTATGAAAGACATGAAAGTGAAGGCAAGCCGATATTTTGTGGTTTACATTACGATGGAATTTCATCACTTCACATACTCTTATATTTTGTTACAATGAAAATGTAAATAAAAAGTATGGTAGTAGAACCAGTTGGTTTATTTTGTCTCCTGTGATCTTTTCGTCGTGATGCCCCTTCCCCCTCAGGAGACTGCACACGAAGGACGACCAAAGACGTTCAAATCAGCTGTGTGTAGGTTCCTGAGCAATACGATGTTGTCCTTGGCCTGTAGGTACATTGGCCAGCAAATTGCTAGTCTGGGCATTCACCCGCCCTCCTCCTAAACGTCCGCTAGATTTACAGAGTGTACCGGTATGTCGCTAGGCCCACGATAGTTTGTACTACGCGTGGCCTACATATACATGTAGGTCTATAAAAATGCCCCGAGTCGTGTCCCCCTACCATGTACACATGCACGGCAACTCTTACAGCGGAAGTGAGCAACTCGTTCCATACTTTCTAGGGGCGCACAGGCAAGCTATGTGTATGCAGTGAATTGCAATGCCATCTACCGGCAGACCTTCAAGTAACTATAACCTCCAAAACTTCACCAAAAATCCCTTCAAAATCATCGAAATCTTTGAAATAACGAAAATTCCTTTCTTTCCCCTCTAGATATGAGAAAGATGAACATGATTGGGAAATTTGAAGTCGATCCGTTCGGCCGTTTGGCCAGATTCGTGAACAGAAAGAAAAATTGCTAGACATGAATTTCGGAACAGTCAATGCATTGCGCGATATAGTGTGGAGTTGAAAATGGAGATCGTGGGCTTTTGCGGCGCGGCGGGTATAATCCTATTTTCCCGAACCTTGTAAGGTTCAGTTGAATGTACGGGAAGCCTCGCATGAATAATAAAAACGATAACATTAAACAGCGATTTATTGAACTAACTGTTTGATACCTGACTTTGTTCCATCTCTCATTGCACTCTCAATCTCTCTCGATCCCAATATTTTATTATATTATGCAATCAAATGTTCTTGGCCAATCATGTGCAGCAGATTGCATCATATGATCATAGGATGTCACATCGTATCGGACACTCAATCATCGTATCGGATCCTAAAACCTCGTATCGGACAGCCCTCCTTGTTTCAGCCAATCAGAGCATAATCCTGTTGTTATAGTTGCTAGGCAATTTACATAATATAGCAAAGAGTGGATGGCAGGTCGTCCAATATGGATTTTTGTTGGATGAAGAAAAGTTATATCGGACGAGGCGAAGCCTCGTCCGATATTTCGCCTCGTCCGATATAACTTTTCTTCATCCAACAAAAATCCATATTGGACTCCCTACCATCCACTATTTGTATAATGGCTAGACATCAAACACTTGTTTTATAATACAAGGAAATCAAGACTCTGCACTCCAACATAGGTGGGTAGGTGCAGTGGTAGGTGTTTTTAGAGAATGCCGTTGGTAGTTGTAGGCCTACCAAACAATAAATTTGGATTTGCGAATTACACTCTACAAAACTTGGAATGTGAAGAAGACTCCTGGCATGGCATCATGGATTATCAAGGGCTCCCGTGAAACGCGTTTCCATTTCCCTGCAGCGGCAAGGGAGTTCATTTCTTCCTCATAGGCGTCGCACAGTGACAGGGCGCGATCGGTGATTTGGATCAAGACGTGGCCGCCTGAAAGGTTGGAAAGAAACTAATGAAGAAAAGAAAGGATAGACGTCCATGGCAAACTAGGCCTACAGTTTGTTCGATATAACAGTTACTCTCTCAAATATCCCATTTCATTCCCCTATGTTCACAGTGCACTTTACACTACGTGATGCATTGCGTTGCGGATTAGCCTCGCCGTGTTTTAATACACGTGTACATGTACATGTACCTGGTTTGGCCATTCTGACAATCTCGCGCATACTGTCGGCATTCATATGACCGAGGTTGAAGCAGCCAACGCAAACAGAAACATCATATGTATCTGAAAAGAGACGATACGGCTTTAATTCACCTTCTCTCACGGATTCAAATCATCGTGGAAGAAACAACGAAAAAGAAATGAGTGAAAACCAAAACCAGTCCATGTTACTGAACTGCCAGCAACTGGCGGGGATATGTCCCCAACTGCAAACCTGCATATGCCCCTACTCACTGGCCCAGGAAGTTTGCAGGTCGACCCAGTGTAATGTCCACATTTCGTCGACTTGCGACGGCCATCGGTCAGTTCTATTCCGACCATTCGGGGACACGCATGCAGCCATATACAATGTAGTGTACATAACGGTGTGGATTTCATGCGTGTCCCCATTTGTGTAGAGTATAGACTGATGTGTCCCCAATTTCTCGTTGGAATGTGGATGCAATATCAGAAAGATGGTACAGAAATGGCATATAGACCGTACATGTATCCCACGAGTCAGACATCTTGACTATCGAGCATGCACTTGGGGCATGCTACCGCCCTCAGACCAAACCCTATGGTGTGCTTAAGAAATATGCATGAATTTCCACAAAATGGCAGGCCAGGATGCGAGTGCAACGTCTCCGCGCGGCCTTTTCTTGGAAACAGAAAGAGTAGGCAACGTGCAACGGCCTCCTAATCTGATCGCATCTTGGCAGATGCTTGGGGAAGCAAAAATGACGCGGTGCCTGTTCTTACCGGCCTCAATGCCCTCGATAGGATCGGGCCCGATAATGGCTTTAATCAACCGGTTATAGACCTTCCTCTCCTTCGCCAAGTCTAGCATTTCCTGACTCCCGTCAAGGCCGTCAATATGGGTGTACCCAAGTTCAGTCAGCTAAGAAACGGAAAGGACAGATCGAAGAGGTCTGGATCGGGAGGTTCCCGTATTTCCTCTGTATGAGTTTCGCTGGCAGCCATCTTGCCAAAATTAGGTCATCGTCATATGGGGATTTCCCTCACTGGGGGATGGGAGAACCAATCACCTGTCATTCTGGAAGAAAATGCCCATGGGGATGACCTAATTTTGGCAAGATGGCTGCTTGCGAAATTCTATCGGAACA
>NMRB01001149.1:161259-172040 GCA_002633025.1 Notospermus geniculatus | reverse complement strand
TTACGCCACCTGGCGGCCATATTGGATGTCGAATCGGGCCGAAACTTGGTATTTTTTAAGGTACCCCTCCAATGCATGTTTATGCAAGATATGAAGTTGCTCGGTGAAATAATGACAAACTGTGGCAGGTTCGTCACTTTTGTCGAACTTTGACCTCTGTGACCTTGAAAAGTAGGTCAAATCAAAAAACCGTTATATATGTTATGTATCCTTATTAGCTACACCTATGATAAAAATTTGAAGATGATCTAGTCATTAGTTCAGGAGTTATTGTACTTTTTGTGTTTTTGGTTTCCGCCACCTGGTGGCCAAACTGAGAGTCGAATCGGACCGAAACTTGGTGTCGTAGGTCATCTGACCTAGGGGTATATATGTACCAAGTTTCAGATCAATAGCTCCAGCGGTTACGAAACGTGCCCTGCTAACGGACAACGACGGACGACGACGACGGACGACGACGACGACGACGACGACGACGACGACGGACGACGGACGCTGCACCATCGTAATAGCTCACCCCAGTGAGCTAAAAAGTCTGGCCTTACCTTGTCAATTCGCAGGTAACAAAGTGCCCTATTTGTATAACTGACTGCTCTTTCAGGGAAGAGTTCTATACAGCTGCTGTAGGCCTCAACTGCATTCTTGAAATCTTGCTGGAAAATGCGAAAAATATTAATGAACGGCCGAATGAAATCAAAAATGGTGCTCAGGTAGTTTCAGTGGCCTGAGTCTAAAATGAACACAAGTGAACAGCCAATTCGGCTCTTGACGCCTAGACAGGGTTCTTCCCCCGGAGCCAGGAAAAAAGTATGACTTTTCAGCTTTACTTTATGACCATCTGGTCCCCAATAAATCTAAAAATTGCTGAATTCTCGGCGTTGTTTGATAAATTCTGGGTGTCATCCTTTAGGCAGACGAACCCAAAAGTTCTACAATTAGTAAATTTTTACTTTAATTAAACGATGAAATCGGTGAATTTATTTAGTAAAGAATAACGAGTTGATAACAATATTTTATGACTTTTTGACTTTTACACCATTTCACAAAATTTCATTACTTTTTTAGGCCTTATTTTCAGACTTCCATATTTTATGACTTTTTGACTTTTTTATGGGGGAAGAAGCCTGCTAGATGATGATGATAACGAACATGACTTTTATAGCAGCCCACCTTCTTAACAAATGCTGCACCCTGATCCTTGATTTCCAAGAACCTCTCCTCTGGCGTTTTCTCAGGTTTGACCGGCTCTGCTGCAGCTGGAGCTGGCTTGACTTCTTCTGGTGTCGTTGGCGTACTGACCACATCACTTGGAGAAGCGACGACAAATAATTCTTCTGGATTCACCGACGGAATTTTAGTGATCTTCTCTCGCCACTTGCTGCCATCTAGGTCGAATAACGCCTTCCCACATCTGGTGGACCCCTGGTGGGCAATATCTACACTACTGTCGACCGCCAGAACGTGACGGTAGTCAACATATGCTTTTCGGTATCTGTAGATATAAATGAAATGGTCCATGGACCATGTGCTCACCTGTGGGTGAATGTCCCAGAAGAACACATGACAATTGTGTGTTCAAGTGTATGCCTATTTTTACAGTTAGGCATAACAGGGCAGGGTAGGCCTAGGCCTGGGCATTTGAATTGCATCCATCAAAATATTGGGGTAGGAATAGGACGTAGGCCTAGATTGGGCCCATCAAAGTCTTTGATTGTGCTGGTAGGTATTTTGTTACACCTTGGCCAAGCGCAAGGCCATAGGCCTACGACCATGATCAGTCAGGTATTCCACCTGACACAGCACATCCACACCATGACAGTCACACAACCACTGAACACTGCATGGCCTACATTTGTACCTGTTACCATGGTCACTGTACTGACTGACCCCACCTCTGTCTCTCTGTGTCATGGCGTCATAGTCATAATATACTTTNCCCCCTGGTGGCCAAGCCAGGAATCAGATCGGACCGAAACTTGGTGTATGAGGTCACCTGACGTAGGGGCACATATGTGTGAAGTTTGAAGTCAATAGCTCTAATGGTTCACCATCAGTTTCCAAACAGCATGTATGTACTGTAGTTCATTCAAGAGTCACTAGATGGCTCCATTTGAAATGGACAAAAAGTGCAATAACTAACTTATTATTTGACGGATCATCACCAAATTTTTATCACAGGTACATCTAATGCAGATACATGATATATCAAACGGGTTTTCAAGTTGAACAACGTTTATCGGTCACACAGGTCAAAGTTCCATTTTCCAAAATGGCTGCTTGGCAGCGGTCTGTGAAGTCCGATCACGCTGAAATTTGCTGTACACATGAAGGCTACAAAGATACATACTTGTTCAAGTTCAGAACATTCTAGCTCCAGTAGTTAACGAGCTATGGACCAACGCTCAATTTCCAAGATAGCCACCTGGTGGCCGTATTTGAAGTCTGATCGGACCGAAATCTGCCACAGACATAGAGGGTACCTAGATACATCATCACACCAAATTTGAACAATCCACGACAAATAGCCACGAAACGTGCCACCTGACGACGAAATTTCGAACTTTGACCTCTGTGACCTTGAAAATTACGTCAAATCAAAAACCCGGGTGATATGTCGTGTATCCTTATAAGATGTACCTACGATAAAAATTTGGTGATGATCCGATCAACGGTTAAGGCGAAACTGCACTTTAAAGGTTTTCGGTTTATCCCCCCTGGTGGCCAAGCCAGGAATCAGATCGGACCGAAACTTGGTGTCATAGGTCATCTGACCCAGGGGTATATATGTACCAAGTTTCAGATCAATAGCCCCAGCGGTTACGAAACGTGCCCTGCTAACAGACTACGACGGACGACGGACACCGCGTGACGACTATAGCTCACAGGTGAGCTAAAGATGTTGGATAAAACTAAAGTGATTTAAAGCCCCACAGTATTGAATTTTACGATATTTTCAAAATGTTAGGTGAGTGCACATAGAGGTCCCATAGCCTCGTGAAGGTCCCCAAAATGCTTGCCTGATACACACATCGCAGAATCAAGGCCTAGTTTTCAGCACGCATTGGAAAAAACTGCAGGGAGAGCTCTAATGTATTCTGACAGAGCGTAGTACATTTTACACTACGCTGACGTCGTGACGTCGTGCGAGAATCGCGGCGATGATTTGCGTTTTTCACATTCAATACAGTGGGGCTTTAACCAGGCAGGAACAAAGGCTATGATCCAACATGACGAATTTCGTCAACAAAAACACACAACAATTTTCACCAGTGGACCTGACCTCAGACGACATTTTGCGATACCGTTACTCACTTCTCCAATGTTTCGTAAGCCTGTGCACGTCGTATTAACGGCTTTATACTGTGTGGAACCAGCCGCAGTGACTCGTCACAGTCTTCAACACAGCCACGTGCGTCCCCAATCTTGCTCTTGCAAGCGGCACGGTTGCTTAGCAACAGAGATGTATTGTAGAAATGGTGATCGGCTAAAATATAAAGAGAAAAGTCCTTACAGTTCTATCCTCTGAATCGTTGATCTCTGTGTAGGCCTATAGGCATTCGTATCCTTTTATGGAGGTCCTTGTCTTGGATGAATGCTTCAAAATTGGCTCTCAGCAGCAAAACATTGCAATTTTCATCATCATCATCACCATCGTCTTCAGTATAAGGACAAGTCCTGTTTACTGTTGTAGCTTGTGACACAACAGTTTTAATAACGTTGTGCGCATGCATAATGCAGGAAGAAACCGCAGTGTCGGCAGAAAACTTGGATAGTCAAAGAACGTTGTCCAATCTACCACAACAGAAAAATGGCTATGAGAGGGGAATGAACTGACCTTTGTGTAATTTATGCAAAGCCTTGGAATACTTGTTGATAGCTTCACTGTACTGCCCAGCTCTGAACAAATCATTCCCTTCCGACTTCAGCACTTGCACATCAGCAGGTAAATCCACCGGTTCAATAATCTTCGGCCCGGCAACGACGGTCTGCTCCGGCCGCACAACAACTTGGGCCTCCTTCGGCTCCAGATGTTCCTCCTCGGATGGTGGCGCCCCCTCAGCAGCGTTGATAGAACTAGCACCAGTATTCATATCCGTTAAAGCCCAGTCCTGATTTTCACTAGACACCTTATCAAAGGGATTAGTCCTTTTAGGCATGTTACCGGTATTTGTTTCACTATTTGTTTCTTTGGTTTCCATAGCAACTTGACTGTCTTTGGTTTCCGTAGCGGCACTACACCCTGCCGTAACGGAGGTATTGCTTTGGGTCACATTCCCATTGACCATTTTTGCCTCCTCTTCACCACCAGGGGGCACGGAAGCCTCACTTTCTGAATCAGAATTTTCCACTTCTTCAATAACCTAAAATGAAAATCACAAGAACTAAAGCCAGTGAAGACGAATTTAGCAGCTTTTACACTCAAATCAAAGAGCAAGAATGAAAAACAACGCAGTCCCATTTACCACACTCTAAAACCTACCATTTTTCGACCCTTTTTACCAGCTTCTGGAGCAGGCTCAGCCTCTATTTCCTCTACTTCCTCATCACTTCCCTCCACATCTTCTATGACCAAACGCCGACCCTTTGTTTTTTGCTCCTCCTCCTGTTCCTGTAGGAGTTTCTGGCCCTCGTCAAGTAATTTCTGAAATACAGAGTCAGATGAAGTGGTGTTCAAACAGGCTGAGAAACATGACAAATAGATTAAGTCATGAAGAGGCATTGAAACATATGCAAATAGATCAAGTCATGAATAGGCATTGAAACATAGCAAATAGATCAAGTCATGAATAGGCATTGAAACATATGCAAATAGATCAAGTCATGAATAGGAATTGAAACATAAGTAATGAGACAGACTATTTCTTATGTGCAGATCAAACCATGAGTAAGTGTAGAAGAAAACGAGTTTTCACCTTTGCTCTTTCATTGTGTGGCTCAATCTTCAGGACATCTTGAAAATCCTTAACAGCATCGGCATAATTTTTTTGTTCTTTGTACGCTGTCCCGCGGCGTAGGAATGCCTTGATGTTAGTATTCTCCATCTGCAGTACACGATTACAGTCGCTAACCACATTGGCCCATTTCTCCAACTTTAGGTCTGTAAGATAATGAACGAAAGTGGAGAGGTCTAAGCATTCAATGGACTCTGTTTAGTCTTTCATCATTGATAAGAATATTATTGCCAACACACGTGTGAAGGAAGAGTTTGCCAACCACAAAGATCTACATGCAAGAGCTCCTTTGCTATAGTAAGCTGGCATACATGTACTAGTATGTTACTTGCCATCACATTAAACGGAAAGTCTGCCAACCTACCACAATCATTTACATGCAAGAGCTCCGTTGCTATAAGAAGTTGGCCTGTGTCAAAAAAGAGTCTGCCAAGTGCGAACACTTATGTGCAGGAGCTTCTTTGCTTAGGAAGCCAGCCTACATGAATGTTACTTGCCAAACTTGTGTAAACAAAGAGTTTGCCAACTACAAACACTTACATGCAAGAGCTCTGTTGTTAAATGAAGCTGCCGATGGAATCAGTGACAAACTGCGGGAGTAATACAAGATGGCTGCATCGTATTCTTGGGATGCAAAATACTGGAAGAAGATACAAATACTGTTGACACGATGATGTAAAATTGCACTGCAAGTCAGAAGCAGTCAGATCCAATGGATGACGTAGTTGTGGGTTATGTGATTTTCTGGTCACTGCAAACGACCCAGAAATATTGGAACCTGGGGTTGAATTGCTGGTGTTGGGGAGGGGAGGGGTTCGGAGTGGCGTATAAGGTTTCTCTGCCTATGAGGTACATGTACTTGGAAGCAATCTATCTGTCTCAGATTTTATCATTTTAAAGGTCTGCTGCCGAATGGCAGGGTGGAGGATGGATGCGTGCACTGCAGCTACCAATAGGCCTAGGCCTATGCTTTTGGTACGGTAGTGTCTAAGCCTTGTGCCTGTAATTGGCTAATAGGCCTTATTTACCTCATTTCCTTTGTTTTTCTCCATCTCAGCCTTGCGTTCTATCTCCTGTGGTGTCATCCCCTTTGACGATATCGTCTCATCGACATGCTGAAGTTTCTTGGGTTTGCTATACGATGGCTTGGTCTCCCTTTCCTTGTCAACCTTCTCTAGCTCCCCATCGATGTCAAATCTAGCCGAATAAAAAATTATACTCGTAGTCACAGATGTCCTCCCCATTGCCACTACAAGAATACTCCTAGTAGGGCTAATGCATTTTCTATTAATGTTGATAAGCTTGGCAATGACGAAGAGCCTTCCAATGATCATACTGGCAGTGGGGATTCCATTCCACCAAATACCAATTAGCCAAATTGTGCAAGTTAAACTGAGACTCCATCTTCTGCATTAAAATGAAATACTCAACTGATACCTACTTGTCCCACTCTTTATAATCCCGTGGTTTCACTCTTTTATTTGTCTTATTCTTTGCATTTTCTGTTGACGATGAGTTACTTGATATTGGGATGGAATTTGTAGCACCAGATCCTCTTATAGGTGGAAGGTTCTCTTCGGAAATTTTCTCATTTTTTGCACGATACATGCCATCCATGGACTTCATTTCTGAGGACCAATTCTGAGAATAAAGAGATATAAAACCTAATGAAAGAAACACGTAACAAACAGAACAGTGCCACCAAAACAAGCCATGAAATTATACGGGAGACATCCAGTTCCAACCAAATCCACACCTCAAGCTCCTCCTCGATTGCTTTCGCCTCACTCTGCTGGAGATCTTTCTTTGTTTTAGCAGGTTTATCTTTTCTTAAAACGCGACTATTTGGTGAGAGTTCGTTGATTCTTTCTTCACACTTCTTTTCCAAATCCGGATAGTTTCCTTCTGATCCAGATCTGAAATGAACACAGATCACGATAAGACAAAATGACAAGTTAAAAACTTTCAATTTTACAACCAAAATTACAACCCTAATTACGGTTATAACCCTAACAATAGTTGAGGGTTGTAACCCTAAGTATAACCCTAAATGAGGGTCATAATCCTAACTCTAATCCTAATCAGGGTTACTCTAACCCTAATTAACCTTACCCTAACCCTAGGGCTAGGTCTTACTGTCTCACGTCAGGTCCCTGTGTTATTAATATTAAAGGGAAGTTCTACACTGTGTGTACTCTCCAATGATGAGAAAAGTCATACACATTGCAATGTCAGAATTTACTAAGTATACAGAAGTCCAGTTAATATTTACTTCAAAATTCTGTAGATCTTTTCCAGTTCCTTCACATCTTTGCAGCTTTCAATGTATCTGAAATCGAGGTGGTCCAGTGGTATGTCATATTTGGTGAGGTTGGCTCCACCTGTGTATATCCGAGAAGTATCCACGCCAGCCTGCTTTGCTGCATTCACAGACACCCTGTTGATGTGCTGGCCAGCTGTTTCAGGTTCTGAAAATTATAATTACATGTTCTTTTAGTTTTACACTGGTACATCATTGATTTCAATGAACTGAATGTCAAACTCAACCACAGCATAGCTTGACATCAGTCAGAAACAAGAAAATAAAACTGATAGGCCTGGGTCTGGGCCTACATATGTCATGATGTGTCAGTGAAACTGAGAACTTAACAATCTAGGCCTATTCTATTTCTATAGAGGTTTCCCATGTGACGTCATAAAGGCCACGTTGTTGGGCGTCAAAATTGACCACGTTTCCAGGCCTTTCCATTTGAGGGGAGCTAAAATGTGCATGTGCCTCGCAAAATAGACTTTCTATTGTTTCCTAAAGGAATGTCACAATGACATTATTTCGTGTGCTGTCTCGTCACGTCAGGCATAATGTCAATCCACGTGTAGCACCCTATTGACCCCAGTTTGCATCATTTTGACGGTCAGTCACATGTCGACATGATTTGATGACGTCAGTCAGTGGGATTCCTCTATAGGCCAATCTATCTGGCAAAAATTGTGAGGCCTAGGATATGACAATGCTAGGCATATGTGCCGTGCAATGACACTGACACTGTCATGCTCATATGCATGTGGCATGTGAAACCATCACATGTTCAGACATGTCAAATGCACATGTGCATGGATGTTGATGTTGACTGCTGCTGCTGCTCCTGCTGTGCTCTGACTGATTTGAGCTTGAAAAGCAGACACCATGAAAGGCGACCCAAAAAGAGACAATAAGTAGAAATGAATAATCAAATACTCGTAATTTAACTGAAGATGACATTTATTTCTTTTATTTTACCTAACAAAGACATTATTCGAGTCCTCTGAATGATGAAAATGACACAAAATGTAAAGTGAAAGCTCAGAAATGTGCAGCATGAACAAGCAAATCGGGCAGGTTCGGGGCAAATCTTCCAAGTCTGTGGATTGGTGCAAAAATAGATAAAACTGTCAAACACAAAGTATTAAAATGACGAAGGCTTGAATTGGGCAAAAGTTCCTTTTATTTCCTTGTTTTGTATTGATTTCCTCAAGTATTTAGTTTTTTCTTGCTAAAAAACAAAAAATTGTTGGACATTTTCTGCGGAGTTTAAAGATGGCAGCCTTCTGAAGTTCCTGGTTTTCCTGAAAAATCTGACATTTCCTGTCGCTTTTCCTCCATTTCCCGTGTTTAGAAGATCATTTCATAAAGCTGGCGCAATGGACCACACAGTTCATTCGATTTGCAAGCTGTATACCCTTGCAATCATATGTGTGCATGTCAGTGGTGAGTGTTAGGACTGAGTTTTCATGAGACTGGCTTGCTGCAGTTACAACTTACACATGTACACTACATGGTGGTGTACACTAGGCCTACACACTAGGCCTACATCTAAATGATGTGTACATGGTGTAAACTACACACTACATCTAAATACATGTGATGTAGGCCAAGCCTGCAATGGCTTATATAATATTGTATTTGAGCAGTATCCATCTAGTGAGCTACAACAAACTGCGGCTTCTACTAGGCCTATATAACTAACGAAGTGAGAACGTCAGCAGCACAGCAGCAGGTTAAAATAAAGGAGCACGGTAACGGTATATTCAATATTGCCACCTTTTTTTCTCGACACCTGGTGCCACGGTGCCACTCTCCAAACTAAAAGGGACTAACTTTTGTCGGCAAATTGACGATTTACTACGTACATTTTGTAATGCATTTTTGTAGTTCATGTTGCTGCCGCTAGGTCAGGTGGCTCCCTCTACGTCGGCAGTCAAATAATGCATTAGAGATCCAATACTGTGTTCCTTTAAGTCATGGCGCCATCTTTGATCTAGCTACATGTAGGCCTAGGCCTGATTGTTAATTAAGAATTCTGTCTTCCAGCGGACTTGTCAGATTCAGTTTCTTATTATGAGACATTGCATATCAATGAAGTCAATCATCAGATTGTAAAGAGAAGTCTAGATGGGCCATGGCATATGAAGAAAATTGCCTTTTCTACTCTTGGAAGGTATGTAACAAGAGGTTTCCAAGCTGATTTTTAAACATTTTATTGGGCCTGATCTCGCCATGATCATGGTGATATCTCTTTGGTAACTTCACAAGCAAAAATACTCTTGTCAATGGCCACTTTAAGTTGATTGTTTTCCAGGAAGTTCCGAATATACCTCCAACCAGATTCAAAGGTACTGGCACCAGATTTCAAAGCCTACGTCCGTAAAGCTGATGGCAGCAAGCAGCTGATCGGAGTGGATTCTAGTAATTTCTATAAGGGTCATGTGTCCGGGGAGACACACTCAGAGGTGCATGCGTATTGGGAGGATAATGCTATATCGGCGACGATTGAGACTCCTGAAGACACTTATGTGATCGAGGTATGATGTCATGTGGGGAGATTGCTAATTTATCTGATTTTCACTTGAAATGTGATTGCATGAACTATCAATAAATGCTAGGGTGTACAAAGGATATTGCATGAACAGGTGTGATCTTACATCTCACAATTGATGTAGAAAATTGTAAAAGTTTATGTATTTTTTTTAACTTCCAGCCATCATGGGGACACTTACCCAATTCCCCAAACTACACCATGATCTCGTATCGTGGCTCAGACGTGAAGATGAGATTTGATAAGAACCAAACGTCTTCTGGAAAGTATGTTACATAATACCTTGTTTATAACATGTTCTGAATGTGAAAGCAATAGAATACATGTACGGTACCTTCTTTTAGAATTACTCGTCAATTTTCTGAAGTGCTGAATTAATTGAGAGAGACAAAGTATACTCTTTGAGGTCCTTGACGAACTTTTATCTTACCCATACTCCAAAGAAATGTACCGGTACAAGCAAACCCACTCCTTATATTTCAGGCAAAAATACTGTGAGTTTGTCCGACCTCCAGACACTAAACAGACATCATTCAAATCAGAGGAAAAGGTCGAGGAGAATGACCCGCACTCTAGAGAAAAAAGAGCTTATATACCCCTGAGGAACACCTGTCCTCTAGGCCTAACAGCTGATTATCAATTCTTTAAAAATATGGGCAAGGGAAATTTGGTACATACGACAAATTATTTGGTAAGTAGCCCTATGTACTGATATTCTTAATCATGTTATTGGGATACATGTATTTTCTTTTCTAAAAAATCAGATTGAAATATCGGTGAATGGGAGAGAAGTTTTCGAGTGTTTGTATGTTATTCCAGATTGGACTCATCAGTCGTGTTGATGCTCTTTATCGGCGAGTGCAGTTCGATGAATCTTACAGGAATTTCGGTTTTGAAATAAAGGAGGTAAGGGACAGTAATCATAAAAAATTCAGTTCATAAATGCAATTCATATGCTCCTGATTATCTGATATAA
>NMRB01001149.1:124583-142937 GCA_002633025.1 Notospermus geniculatus | reverse complement strand
GGAGAGAAGAAAAGGTGGTAGAACGGTTACTGCCCCAACTCTCGTTAAAAAGACACCGTATGAGTTCATTCAAGCGTGGAATTCGCTCAAGAAGGGTCAAGATATTGAGCAGTATGCTAAACTCATTGAACAGATCAATCCAGCTGATTTACCCAAACGTAAGTTGAAATTGACATGACTTTTTTTCGCCTTGTTGAACTTGATCGAGATGTTCCTACATGTGTATCTTCATAGTAGAGGCAACTCTCCTTTCATATTAGTTTAAGATTATACTTCTTATACCACTCAAACTCTATTTTATTTTCCAGTGATCAGTAATAAACTTGAAGGCGACATGCTGACGGTATTAATCAAGTGTATTCACGAGCATTTCTTAGAAAAAGGTGAGTGAGACCATCTAAACACAGAATACATTGATTGAAATCTGTATTCTCTGTTTGGTTTCTTTGTGAAAGATCTGACAAAGCACACTTGTAAGTGGCCCTGACTGCGCCAATGTCATCTCTGGACAAATGTGACCCGTCACAGCAAAACCAGTTGCATGTCGCTCAGAAGGTGAGCCTCAATGAACTAAGATGACACCAGGAGAGAAGAGAAGAAATAGATTGTTTCAGATTTCATAATAGGCAGACAATATTGAAACCGATAAACATTTGGTATCATCCTGCCAAGCAAAGAGCGACATGCGTCTTGTTTTTCTTTGACGGGTCACAAATTTGCGTGAGCCATACATAGCACGACGCCACGCGACTCTATGGAAACGATTTCCCAAAACATACAAATTTGCTAATTCTTCACAAAGCAATGAATAAATCTCTCTTTTTTGCAGATCTTTCTTTTACCTATGATCTTCTCCTCCACCTGCAAAAAGTCGACCGCTTCAAACTCCTCACAATGTTTGTCGCGCCGCACGATAAAGTCATGCTCGATGATATATTTGAGAAGTTGCAGTCTGGAATCGGCACCAACTTAAGTCATGTCAGCAAGAAGGATGTGGAAATTCTAAAAGATAATTATGGTGTCTGAAGAGGGTGTGAAATTCACCAATCGAAGACGTCTGTGACAGTTGCTGCGGTCCTGTAGTTTCCATGGTGATATTTTTTGTGATATATACTCCAGATTCCCCCATACAGTTGTTCTTCCCAACAATGGACCATCAGTTACCATTATTAGTAGAGGAGCATCCCCGGTGGTGTCGATTTGTTGGAATTTTCTTTTTTTCTTCAAATTTTTTTGATGAGGATGAACAAGAGAAAGTGTTGTGACGCACTTGCTGATTTCTTTACAGTCCAGACTATACAGTATATTGGACATTTTTTGAAGTCTTCAGTTTCTAAATTCTAAAAGTCCACTTTGACTGTTGTGATCAAGTATTATGAAGAAATATATTACATGTAGAAGTTTCGGCGGGCAGTGTTTCTTCTTCTTTTGCAAACCAAACTCCTACTTGGAGAAATTATACTGTCAGTATAATTCCTCGGAGGAATTATACTGACAGTACATGTATAATTCCTCCAAGTTCCTACCATCGTGGACTGTTGTGAACAAGTATTATGAAGAAGTATATTACATGTAGAAGTTTTGGCGGGCGGGGTTCTTCTTCTTTTGAAACCAAACTCCTACCTTGGACTGAGGAATTATACTGTCAGTATAATTCCTCAGAGGAATTATACTCTCAGTATAATTCCTCCAAGTTCCTACCATCGTGGAACGTCACAGGTATTGGCTAGTACGTCGAAGACTACACTAACTTGTGTTTCTTCTTCTTTTCCAAACCAAACTTGGAGGAATTATACTGTCAGTATAATTCCTCCAAGTTCCTACCATCGTGGAACGTCACAGGTGTTGGCTACGTTGAAGACTACACAACTTGTGCGAGCGTAGTCGGAGGCGAGGGTGTGGCAATGTCACAACTCTTGGTATCGAGATGATATGAACTCCTACCGGTACTAACTTGCATGTACTTAGACATTCTTTTACCCACCCACCCCACAGACCTTGGAGGAATTATACTGACAGTATAATTCCTCCAAGGCCGGACTGAAATAAATATCGGGTGGGGCAAAACATGTCACACCGAAATTACTGCGTATTTCATTAACCACCCAATGGAATTTCACCTGCATAAGAAGGGGATTTTCGCTCTTTATTGCACAAATTTCGATTTCGTACTTAAAATGGCTAAAGAATATGAAATAGAAATCGGCCAAATTTTGGCCAAACTAGGCCAAAAATGGTTTAAGGCGTGCTGCCCCTTAGTGCTGGCGATTGATGCCTCATGCGCAGGTCCGTGGGTTCGAATCTGGTAGGAAGCAATGTCTTTCACCTTAGAAACCCGATTTCTATTTCATATTCTTTACTTAATGTATCTCCTTTATTTGTGACCCCTTGCATAACATAAAATGGCGGGTTAGTGTGCTACAGCAAAAAAGGATCTGGTACTGAAAACTCCCAATTCCCACACCTGCAGCTGCAGTGACTGTGAATGTGATTGATCAATTTCAAATTGACTTTGTTGACTCAGATCACCAAAGAATGAGAGAGC
Source organism: Notospermus geniculatus (assembly GCA_002633025.1). Taxonomy (NCBI): domain Eukaryota; kingdom Metazoa; phylum Nemertea; class Pilidiophora; order Heteronemertea; family Lineidae; genus Notospermus; species Notospermus geniculatus. Next base: position 140,392 of record NMRB01001149.1, on the reverse strand, counting down.
ACAAAAGTCGATTGCGCGTATTGTTTATCAAGCCGGGCTCCATAAAAAGCCACTTCTCAGTTTTTAGAGTTGACTGGTCCACTGGCCTCGTGACCCTCCCGCGATATACCGGGTACTTGTTATAGAGTCTAACATAATGAGCACACAGTAAGCCCGATAAGTGATTTCCGCGTCCCATTTGCAGTAGGCCAACATTGGAGGCAAGGTGAGACGCTTCGTTTGTGGCAAAATACTGGATTTTGTTCGTATCATTACATTGGCTGCCTCTGCCGGTGACAAACTAACGCCTCCGCGGCGCGGAGTATGCGTCTTGCATTTGTCTTTATACCCTTCGGCCCCCGCGAGTCGGGGCTAGAGGCGGTTGTTGTCACGGGCGTGGTCCATCCATCCGTCCGTCGTCCAGATTCTGTCGACAACGCGTCACTGACGCATGCTATGACCGCGGACAAACATGGCGCCCGCGGAAAACACCTGATGCGATGTTTCTGAAATTGACTGTGTGAATTTTGAGGCTGACCTTGCCCTATTCTGCCTCGTATCCATAATACATTACAGCATAAGAGTGAAAATAAACTTTTTTATCGTGTTTTCAGCAGTATTTCGGTGTGTTCCGGCGGATTCCAGTCTTCTTATGTACCCCGGCCATCGGCTAACCGCCGGTAAAGAAAAATGTTTTCTTCACTTTGTGCTGCAAAATGCTTTCATTCTTTGTAGCAAGCTAGCACAAGATGTCTGCCAGCGATCAGAAATTCGCGACCGGTGATCTCGCGCATGATGAGGTCCTCAAGGTATTAGAAGAGGCCACGCGAGAAGGGATAACGACTGAAGAAGTTATGAGGATTTATAAATCTTGGGCTCCGTATTACGATCAGGTATTTGAAGCGTCTTCCGCTCCATCACTAATAAAAGCGGCGAATCCACTGTCGCGGTTTTGGCTTGAGACGGGGTTGCGATCACCTTATATGGCAATCGGACATGTCGGATGTCCTTATAAGGTGATCGCAACCCCGTCTCTAGCCAAAATCGCGACAGTGGATTCGCCGCTTGAAGGGCCGTTTTGACGGGCGTTTTTATCGCGGCGATTTTAACGCTGTTGGCGATATCGCATCCAAAACGCCCGTCAAAACGCCAACAGCGGGTGACATCGCCAGCGAGAGAAAAAAGCCATGGTAAAACTCGCCGGCGGGAAATCGCTATTAACGCTTCTGCGATGAAATGTCTGGTGAAAACATCAATCGCAGTGAGATGCGATATCGCTCTTCAAATCGTCAGTGAAAATGACCGAAAAGCCACGATGGCAAAAAGCCATGTCTTCACATGGCTATTTTGTCGCAAGGGATGAAGAATCGCCCGTGAAAATCGTGTCGCTACTCGCGGCGATAACCCAGGTAGTGAAAACGGATAATGCTCCTACGGGAGCGGCATCCGTTTTGACGAGCGTTGAAAACGTGGCGATTATCGCCGCGACAAAAACGCCCGTCAAACCGGCCCGTAAGCCAGCAGCACACCATGCGATATCGCAAGCGATCTAATCGCCACGTACCGATCTTCTCGCCACCCACCGCAGCGAATCGGTTTTGATATGCGAGCGTCGTTGACGAGAAGATTCCAGGCATCGCTGTCCAGCGCCCCTGGCGTCAGTAGCCGATTTTGCTCGGTGGCGAACAGGGCCGACCGCACAGAAAGTCCGATAGTGCTACCGGCGCCCTATCGGCAGTTATAACGAATTTTCCCATTGAAACTGAACAGCCGACAGGCACCGAAAGCACTATCGGACTTTCTGTGCGGTCGGCGGCCCTGATCGCCACGACATCGCCTGTTCGCTGCTGGCACACACTTGACATTCGAATGAAAGGGCGCTCTTGTCATGGGCTACAATGTAGAGAGTTCAATAATCGATAATTATGATAGTATCGGCGTGACATCGTGCGATTTGTCCAGGAGTTTTTTCTTTGTGTCACTGTTTTTGGGCAAACGAACAATAGGCCCCTACTAGGTCAAGGGTGTCATGAACTGGCTGGCTGACCTGCGATATTCCACCGTGTTTTGTTTTAGGCCTTGGCGAAAGACTTCCAGTCTCCTTTGACAGGTGTCTTCGAATCTGATGCCCACTCGTCCATCCTGGTGCCTACCTGTATTGTTTGTCCTGAGTTTTCAAATTGCCACTATAGGCTGCTCCCCACGGGCATTTTGATATGGCTTCTACGGTACACCTGGTTTCTTTCTTCTAATTTACACTACAACACGTAAAGTGCTGACCCCCCCCCCCCCAGGCGAAAATATTTCGTCTCTGGGTGTCAAGCAATTTTGAGATGATCCCTAAAGGGTTTTGGTTTTCGTTCCAGCACATTGCCACCGTCAACTCCCAAACGTACAACAATACACCAAATGAGCTGAAAAGGCTCGGGATAAAGACGGATGTTCGCATCATGGACGTGGGGTGTGGGACGGGAAAGATGGGAGCAGTGGTACGCATCACAAGATAATAACATGAAGCTTTATACAGCGCTTTGCACTTTAATACGGTCTCAAAGCGCTTCACATTATTCCCTCAAGTTAGAAATCCACCATTGATTTTCAAGCTGATTTTGCGTTGCGACTTCCTTTGCAACTGGGTTGCGTTGCAGCTGGGCACTCGATCGCCGTAGTGGACTCGCCAGACGTGATTTCCACCAATGGCGAAGATGTTGCCAATTTCAGTCGGCGACCGGTATCAGTTCCTTGCGACCGTGTTCAGTCGCAGATAGCAGGTTGCAAAGCAAGTCGGAACGCAGCGAAATTCAGCAGTGGATTCCCAGCTTAGTCTCCATTCAGACCAGTTGAATACAGCGTGGTGACCTTTTTCGGCATTTGCGCTCGCGATAACCATACGTCAGAAGGCATAGGCCTACCTTGCAGTCATCGCGGTCGGCAACCCCCCCCCCCCAAACGAATTTTCTTCCACAGAGTGTTAAATAAACGAACGTAGGAAGATACCGGCCGATATCTGCAAGGCGAAACTTCGACCGTAAAAGCTGCTTTTTGCCTAAAATGTCAGTTGCCAGAATCGTTACTTTCAAGTGTTCCAATAGAATTTTGATATAGATCTCAAGGTGAGGTTCGCTAGCAGCCATCTTGCCCAAATTAGGTCATCCCCATGGGCATTTTCTTCCAGAATGACAGCTGGTTGGTTCTCCCATCCCCCAGTGAGGGAAATCGCCATGACGATGACCTAATTTTGGCAAGATGGCTGCCTGCGAAACTCGTACAGAGGAAATACGGGAACCTTCCGATCCAGACCTCTTCGATCGTTCTTCCTTTCCCGTTTCTTAGCTGACTGAACTTGGGTACACCCATATTGACGGCCTTGACGGGAGTCAAGAAATGCTAGACTTGGCGAAGGAGAGGAAGGTCTATAACCGGTTGATTAAAGCCATTATCGGGCCCGATCCTATCGAGGGCATTGAGGCCGGTAAGAACAGGCACCGCGTCATTTTTGCTTCCCCAAGCATCTGCCAAGATGCGATCAGATTAGGAGGCCGTTCGTTGCACGTTGCCTACTCTTTCTGTTTCCAAGAAAAGGCCGCGCCGTAGACGTTGCACTCGCATCCTGGCCTGCCATTTTGTGGAAATTCATGCATGTACTTCTTAAGCACACCATAGGGTTTGGCCGTTTGGTCTGAGGGCGGTAGCATGCCCCCAAGTGCATGCTCGATAGTCAAGATGTCTGACTCGTGGGATACATGTAGGTCTATATGCCATTTCTGTACCATCTTTCTGATATTGCATCCACATTCCAACGAAAAATTGGGGACACATCAGTCTATTATACTACACAAATGGGGACACGCATGAAATCCACGCCGTTATGTACACTACATTGTATATGGCGCATGCGTGTCCCCGAATGGTCGGAATAGAACTGACCGATGGCCGTCGCAAGTCGACAAAATGTGGACATTACACTGGGTCGACCTGCAAACTTCCTGGGCCAGTGAGGTTTGCAGTTGGGGACATATCCCCGCCAGTTGCTGGCAGTTCAGTAACATGGACTGGTTTTGGTTTTCACTCATTTCTTTTTCGTTGTTTCTTCCACGATGATTTGAATCCGTGAGAGAAGGTGAATTAAAGCCGTATCGTCTCTTTTCAGATACATATGATGTTTCTGTTTGCGTTGCCTGCTTCAACCTCGGTCATATGAATGCCGACAGTATGCGCGAGATTGCCAGAATGACCAAACCAGGTACATGTACATGTACGTGACGTGTATTAAAACACGGCGAGGCTAATCCGCAACGCAATGCATCACGTAGTGTAAAGTGCACTGCCAACATCCTAGGGGATGAAATGGGATATTTGAGATGTTATATCGAACAAACTGTAGGCCTAGTTTGCCGTGGACGTCTGTCCTTTCTTTTCTTCATTAGTTTCTTTCCAACCTTTCAGGCGGCCACGTCTTGATCCAAATCACCGATCGCGCCCTGTCACTGTGCGACGCCTATGAGGAAGAAATGAACTCCCTTGCCGCTGCAGGGAAATGGAAACGCCTTTCACGGGAGCCCTTGATAATCCATGATGCCATGCCAGGAGTCTTCTTCACATTCCAAGTTTTGTAGAGTGTAATTCGCAAATCCAAATTTATTGTTTGGTAGGCCTACTACTACCAACGGCACTCTCTAAAAACACCTACCACCCACCCACCTATGTTGGAGTGTAGAGTCTTGATTTTATTGTATTATAAGACAAGTGTTTGATGTCTAGCCATAATAAAATTTTGGGAGAGAGTTTGAGAGTGCAATTAGAGATGGAACAAAAGTCAGGTATCAAACAAAAATTAGTTCAATAAATCGCTGTTTAATGTTATCATTCTTATTATTCATGCGAGGCTCCCCGTACATTCAACTGAATAAACCTTAGGCCTACAAGATTCGGGAAAATAGGATTACATGTATACCCGCCGCGCCGCAAAAGCCGACGATCTCCATTTTCAACTCCACACTATATCGCGCAATGCATTGACTGTTCCAAAATTCATGTCTAGCAATTTTTCTTTCTGTTCACGAATCTGAACAAACGGCCGAACGGATCGACTTCAAATTTCCCAATCATGTTCATCTTTCTCATATCTAGAGGGGAAAGAAAGGAATTTTCGTTATTTCAAAGATTTCGATGATTTTGAAGGGATTTATGGTGAAGTTTTGGAGGTTATAGTTACTTGAAGGTCTGCCGGTAGATGGCATTGCAATTCACTGCGTACACATAGCTTGCCTGTGCGCCCCTAGAAAGTATGGAACGAGTTGCTCACTTCCGCTGTAAGAGTTGCCGTACATGTGTACATGGTAGGGGGACACGACATGGTACGGTGGCCCATAGAGCTCATTGATGAAAAATATTTACATTTGCAATTTTTTTTCAATTCGATAATTTTTCTTGGGGTTTGTAAAATTTTCAGAAGTTCCCACCGCGGTGATAATATTTCCACCGCGGTGATAATATTACCACCGCGGTGAAAATGATTTCCACCGCGGTGGGAATGTTTCCACCGCGGTGGAAACATTATCACCGCGGTGGGAACTTCTGAAAATTTTACAAACCCCAAGAAAAAAATTATCGAATTGAAAAAAAAATTGCAAATGTAAATATTTTTCATCAATGAGCTCTATGGGCCACCGTAACATGGGCATTTTTATAGACCTACATGTATACATGTATGTAGGCCACGCGTAGTACAAACTATCGTGGGCCTAGCGACATACCGGTACACTAAAGAATCTGGCGGACGTTTAGGAGGAGGGCGGGTGAATGCCCAGACTAGCAATTTGCTGGCCAATGTACCTACAGGCCAAGGACAAGATCGTATTGCTCAGGAACCTACACACAGCTGATTTGAACGTCTTTGGTTGTCCTTCGTGTGCAGTCTCCTGAGGGGGAAGGGGCATCACGACGAAAAGATCACAGGAGACAAAATAAACCAACTGGTTCTACTACCATACTTTTTATTTACATTTTCATTGTAACAAAATATAAGAGTATGTGAAGTGATGAAATTCCATCGGAATGTAAACCACAAAATATCGGCTTGCCTTCACTTTCATGTCTTTCATAAACCAGTGAAATTAACAGCGTGCAAAATTCGATTTAAAATACTGAAATTGGGGTCATCAAAATACTGAATTTTACATTTTCAAATTAGATGCCAATGTTGTGGGTTCTCAAACTACAAAAAAGCTGCCGATATTTTGGGGTTTTACAGTATTACATGTAGATATAATTCTAGGACATGTACATTTAACACGAACGTTCATTTACTAACAAAATAGGAAGGTTGAGATTTGTCTCAATATTTAATCACGTTGAAAAGAAAATCATTACTTTTTGTGTTCTTTCTCCGGACAACTCTTAACCTCGCTGGTGTGGACAAACAGTTTTTTGTCTAAAGATACACAATATTTTAAAATACAATGTAAATAAGTATAATGAAAATTGTGTAAAGGTCCTTGAGAAGGGGGTCGGAGCTAGTCGTTCCGAAGGGGTCAAAGACGACAGCGGTGTATATGTAAAATTTTCTTAATGAAAGCGTGAACCAGAACATATGCATAAATAGCTGAGATCTTAAAATATCATGTGATGTTACGAAACTTTAAATATCATGTGATATTGCGAACTTTGAAATATCATGTGATATTACGAAATGGGGCATTAAAATATCTCCGTGTAATGTGTGCAGATCTAGGCCACAACACCGACCGTGCTGTTCACGTTACACAAGAATTTGCTTTATCTTTATGTCTTATTCTTAGGAACCATCGGATTCATTGAAAAATGGTGAAAATTCCCCGATTGGCGGCTGCCATGCATCCGGTGGAAAATCTCTAAAAACTGAATCAGTTGATCTGTGGGGTCATATGAATAGTAAATGCTTTTACCTGAATTTTGCAATTGTGACGAAAACACTAGGCAATGCTGTACAAATCTGAAGTAAAAGCATTCGCTAGTCTGTATTCATATGACCCATTATCTTGTTGTGACTATGTTCCCAGTGAACCATTTTTTTTCATTTTGGAAGAAATTTGTTTAAGCTTCTGTCATGGTTATCACAGACATGGTGACGTTTGGATGGAAGTTTTTCTTATAGCAGTTCCATTACATGTAGTTGCACAGTTTGACATAATGGCTGATATTCATTTTTTAGCTAGCAAATGCGTTTACTTCAAGTTTCGCAGTACATTTACATTGGAGCTTGTTGTGGAAATTTTAAGTAAAAGCACTTGCTAACGTTTATGAATATACCAGCCCATACTCTCATAGCTGCCAGGATAGAGTACGCCTAATAAAAAAGCCGGACGGCTTCGTGGAAAATACGATGATAGAGGGAAGGTTTACACTGGATCATGGAGGTATAAAATATTTTATACCTCCATGACTGGATTAACCGTTTCACTGCCAATGTACATGTACACTCTGGCCCGTACTTTAGAATGCTCCTCAACGTAAAGAGTTCCTCAAGGCTATTGTTCTCCTGTTGAGAACAATAACCTTGAGAACTCCTTTTACGTTGAGGAGTATTCTAAAATACGGGCCTAGTGTTTCTCTTCATTGTATGAGGAACACTGTGAAAGGAGACTGAAAGATTGAAAAGTCTTGGCCTGACCGCACAGAAAGTCCGATAGTGCTAGCGGCGCCTACCGGCAGTTAGTTATAACACAAACCGCCGATAGGCAGGGCCGACCGCACAGAATGTCCGACAGTGCTTTCGGTGCCTATCGGCGGTTTAGTTGATGGGAAAATGCGTTATAACTACATGTAACTGCCCGACTTTGTGTGCGGTCCCCGGCCCTGGGCGGGCCATATTTACGTAGCCTTCGCAACTTTGCGTGAACGCAAATCTATTGTTTGGCTGCCCATGCCCGGGCCTATTGTTCACTGACGACTGCCTTACAATAGATTTGCGTGAACGCAAAGTTGCGAAGGCTTCATAAATATGGCCCCTGGTCTTTCTGGCTGGATGAAAACACTACACCGACAGTGAAAAAATTGAGGGATAGGTGATAGAGTTTTAAGCGATATAGAAATTTAAAAGATATGTGTAGCTGAAGCCACGTTTTCCTGAGCAACCCTATTACATGTATAGCGTAGACGAAATATTTTGGATCGGCTCCATTTGCAATTTTCCCAATCAACTGAGTTTTACATTACTGAGGCAGCACAATCATAGAAAAAAACATAAGCAGTTTTGGGTATAGTACCTACGTGTACGTACGCATGCACGCACTCGCATGTGGATGTTACATAACATGAATGTGTACATACAAGAATCATGTCCAGTCTAGTACAAGAGATTATAAAACTAAGAACATTATGTAATATATAGGAAACCACCAATCCATTGTAGGCGTGTTGAAAGGCTTATTTCGACCATTTCAATCCGCAGTTTTATCGAAATAAGTTGCTGTGGTAGGTGACTGTGCTTTGTCACACTCACAACCAAGTAAACTGACAGTCTAAATATTTTATACCGTAGTAACATCACCCTGGCAAAAGCGCACGTCCACAGATATGATGCAGGCCTATGTACGATGACTCAGATACGAGTCAAACGTTTGGATCTTGTTTCGTATGCAAATCAAATGACCTACTTAGATTCTATTGGTTGGGAAAGATGACGTGAATCTACGTCTGCCAATCAACACCGACTTATTCTGAAAGGACTGTAATTAGGCGCTGGTCCATGATCAAACAGCCAATCGACACGTACTTTACATATCTGGTACAGAATGTTAACAAGGCTACAATCGTTTATGAGATGCTTTAACGGCACTAACGATGTTCAATATTGCACTTCAGCTTTTAAAGTGCACGGAATACACAGCAGTAGGCCTCCTGCAATAGAGAGGTTGCGCAGCTTTCCGACTCCGGCTTCAACTATCAGAATGAATTGCAGTCCGCTGTAGCCATCCTTGATAAAAACGATTTGATTGACGTTTGCAAATCGTAAAATGCCCTAACTTTGTGGCAGAATAATTGACTCGTAACCGGAAGTGCACGTAAATCGCAAATATTATAGTCGTGTTTCAAGTCGCAACGACTGGGATTACGACTTCAATATTCATTATTTATCCGCACTTTCGATTTATAAGGCCAAATTTTCTGCCTTCAATTTATGGTGTTTGACGAATTGAAAACTTCTATCAATTCGTTTTTATCAAGGATGAGGATGTCCACAGCGGACCGCAGTTCATTCTCGTAGTTGAAGTCGGACGCGGAGTCGGGCCGCTGCGCAACCTCTCTGTACATGTATCTACACAGTTCCTAAATACTTCCAAAAACTATTCATATATTTTCAAAAACTATGTTTGTTAATTGGACGGGTGTAGGCTACATGTATGTACAGAATACTAAGTGGAGCTAGAAGAGATATCTGTACAAATGATGGCAAACCTTGCTATAGAGAGGTTCAGACGTTGGTTTTCGATTCTGGGACCTACGTACACTACAGGCAATCAGTTCAGTCTCTCAGCTGACCAGCGCGGCTGACGAACGTTTCTTTCGACCATCAGCCATATGGATGATAGGCCATCGTGACTGACTTCTCCTATCATTAGGCCTATTGCCAGTGACGTCATTTGTTTTCATGATCATGCGCATGTCGGAAGTCCTCTGACGTCACCACAGCCTTCTCCGGTCAGCATTGCGCCCGCGTGTGATGAAATGACGCAGACATCGTGGTGCCACGTCTGGAAGCTATTTTGGGGCAGGGCTGTGCCTTCTTACAACTTGATATATGATATAGGCGTGTAATCAAGGTGGATATTTTTCTCCTAGACATTTATATCAGCCTATAACATTTTTGTCCATGACAGTCAAGGAACAAACAGTGAGGTGGTTATGTTTTATGTTTACGTTATCAATATTAGACAGTCATAAAATAGTCCGTTAGATTCCTATAAATTGATAAGCCCATGGTGAGCTATATACATGTATAGTGTAGTGTAGGCTAAAGTGGGGTGGCTTCGTTCCGCCTCAATCGGCTTCCGTATTTTATATGCTCCCGTCGTGGTCGTCGTCGACGTGTATATTCATCGAAAATTATACAGACTTTGCCGTAGAACTGGTGATTCTACACGCGTCTTTAAACCTCTCTATGTTAACTGCCGAAATTATGCCACCTAGGCCTTGACATCATCAGGGGCTCCAATTCTCCGACACAAGCAGAACCCAGCGATGATGACGAAAAGCTAGAAAAGGAAAACAAGAAAAATCAAAAGATATTCCAATTAATGCAACGCTCTCCAGAGCCGTATTATATACCCAGCCGATCGTGTATTGGTTCCCAATGCCCGGCGTCGCCAGGGGCAGACGGCATCCGTGGCTGCCATCTTCCTGGTGACATTATCGAGAGGGCCCCGTAATTCACATTATTTGATACACCCCCATTAGTTGTTCTACGTATTGAGCCAGAAACCGCTCACCTCCAACAAAAACTTAATACTAGTAACTGTACTATCGGGAAAATGAAGGGTGTTAGAATGCTAAGTGGTTAATCCTACGTGCATCGCTTGTTAAGGATTATTTCGTGTGCTTTTATGTTTTTGATGGCCAGATGCGATGTCGTGTTGTCAAGACTTGAAACAACGAAACGTGGAAATAAAATGTTTGCCTAGGCATGCGCACTTTATGTCTCCCGATCTCACCGCTAGGCCTAAATCGCCCGTCCGTCGACATGTGATAGCGTGGCGGCAGCCAATGCAAAATGCATTGATTGGTCGCTTTCATTCAACAAAAGAGCAACTAAAATGTTTTCAACCAATCAACGCCTTTTTAATTATCGGCTGCTTCTCGGCTATGGACGACAGGCGACACCTATCTCAGTATTAAGCCCCTAGCGGTGAAATTGGGAGCCATTTTATGTCTCACGTGAAGCAGGGCCACAAGGACACCCAAACGGTGACAGTCTACCACCGAACGAAGTCTCATCACCGTGGGACACGCCGGCAAGCAAGTTTGTCTCGCCTTAAGTTGACAGTGATTCACTGTACATTTTTGTATGACATCCAGTGCATCAATCTCACATGACTGCTATCAACTTAGTGTGAGACAGAGTTGAATGAAAGATCAATCTGTGTTGGTGTGACGAGGTTAAAGTCATCAAGAACAATCGCCCGGATACAATTTGTCTCACCACGGTCATGTAGGCCTCCTTCTTTATTCTTTTTCGCCGTATTTACAATGCATCACTACTGTGGGGGTATCTTTTTGGAGCCATGTAATAGGGCCTAGGGAGATTGCTCGGCTAACTTTATACGGATACATTCCGGACCTCATATACATGTACCCTCATATACATGTACATGTATATGAGCATGTTCGTACATACGTTACGGCCGGGCGCACATGGACGGCAAAACACAATGCGGTAGGGGTGTTTTTAAAATCGACTGACCCAACGCTGCTCGATTCGTCATTCAGCCGGGTCAGTCGATTTTAAAAACACCCCTACCGCATTGAGATTTGCCGTCAATGTGCGCATGGTCTTGGCCAATTCATACTTTGCATTTTGCGCTTGTCCGTTTCCTACATTCCTATGTGAGTGCGTGGTAGAAAAAGTAATTTTATTATTGGTACCACACATAGGGAACCCACAAGCGCAAAACGGAGAAGGAGCATGAACATCGACCCGAAGTCTCCCTTAGTACAATGTAGGCCCATACGAAATTCAAATTTGCGCTTTTGAATTGCTTTTTCTCAATGTGTGTTTGATTGTTCATACGAGTGCCAGATTGATCTTTCAAAATGCTGAAATAGGTGCTTCAGTCGTGCCCGTTGTTGAATGACACTCAGAATCCAGAAGTGTACCTTTCCGGTACTTTTCACGCTGTCACATGTATGCACAGTACTTGTCAAAAGTAAACACCCCTTCGCGCGCAATAGCGTGGTTTTTTAGTGCCCAATTTGCGATTAGTTTTCATGAAGAATGGAAGAAATCTGTGCAAATCCACCGAACATGCGGTGGCCTTTTGTGGCAATGGGTTTTCAGATCAACTTTGGGATGTCTCGCAGGTCATATAGGCCCCTAACTGTAAGGCACCGGACCTGCCGAGCCACACAGGCACCGCACTTGCCGAGCCACGCCGCGCCACAAGCTAGGCCGCCTACATGTGATTCAGATCGGCTCTGCCTCCATAAAACCAGGAAAGATACAACGGAGGAGTTAAGACGACCTCAAACGAAGCACAAGCATGGCAAGCAAAGCAAAGAGACAAGTACAGATTGCCTCGGCTGTATGGTTCAGTCTCTGCCGCCCGCTCCTCTGCCAGTCTACAAATTTGCCCGCGGTTTCTGGAAAGCGGTCGGAAAGTGAAATAGTTTCTGGGCTTTCAGCATATCAGGAATGAAGATTATTAGATTATAAGTACTCATTAGGATTAGATATAGTAATAGGGAGGTTGAGATAATCACGGTAATAGGGAGTTTGAGATCAGCAACTTATCACGGATCCTTATACGTACATGTATACGGGTCGAAATGTACACAAAATTTGTCCTCGTTGTACAGAAATCTATCCGTATACGTATAAAGCCTCGCTTATGTCGCCCTTACGTACAGTCAGAACTAGTTGGCAACTGATAATCGGCGCGTAGTTGGAACTAATTAGTCACAACTACTAGGTGACATAAGCTCTCGGGCATCAGAGAGTAACTAGTTGCCAACTAAAAATATCCAGATCCTGAAAGTCGCACATGTTCAACTTCAGCGACTAGTTGACAACTGTATCCTGAAGACAGCCAATGAAGTTCGCTTTACATTCCACGTGGCCTAACATGACCACGTGACCTAATCACCACGTCACTTAAAATCAAAGGAAATCTGTGTCGACATAAGCACTCAAAAGACGGCGATAAACTAGTTCCAAGTAGTTGCGACCGATCGGTATTTTTCTATAGGCGGTGGCGACATGAGTTATCAGTTGCAACTTGTTGACGCTATTTCTAGCACAGCGTAGGGCGACATAAGCGAGGCTTAAGGATCAGTGATAAGTCGCTGATCTCAAACTCCCTATTATAATACAATACGTATACGGATAGAATTATGTACGAGGACAAATTGTGTGTACATTTCGATCCGTTCACGTATAAGGATCCGTGATAAGTCGCTGATCTCAATCGCGATTTTTCTGTAAGGAACTTGAGCCACTTGCACTGACGAACTGGCAACTTCACTGCGGCAGGCGCAGAAGCAGACTTTGACTTTTCACGTTCGGAGGGAAATGCGCGCGCGTAAGGACATTACTTTAGACCAGTACTGTGCGTTTTGAATTTACCATTAGTCCTCTTTGCCGATAGCACAGCACAGGCAAAATCCGACGATCACAACAATGACCTGAAGGAACAAGTGCAAATAAGAAGAAACCAATTTGTGCACTACATATGCAAAGTTATCACGTGATACTAAGCAGGCGAGCAACGGACCAATAGTGTGGGTTGGGAGATTTGCCGCTAGACTGATCACCGCCCCTTCTGCATAATCTCGAAGATGGGCAGATCTCCGCTGCTTTGCTGCCATAGTAAAAAAGCATTTTTTCTCGTTGAGAATTCTGCGTGACAGGATACACGACCGAAAATTTGCTTGCAGTGTGAAAATATGTTTTGATCAGATACATGTTAACAAACATTTCATTATATTTTGGGTAAAACGGAGATTTTGATTATTCCGACCAATGAAAACACGACTGAGTAGGCCTGCGGATTGGTTCCAAATCGCACCGCTAGGGCTAATGTGACGATTGGTATCTATAGTGACCGCCATCTTGTGCCGTGTCTTCGCTGATTGGTCGAGAGATACACAGGTACTTTGCATCTATGGTTCCTTTTATGACAATGAAGTAGCTTCGACGTGTCTGCATTTGTCGACCAATCAATGGCGGTTTCTAGATACCGATCGTCACAATTGCCCTTGCGGTGCAATCGAGAATTAATCTGGACTGGGCAGTGATCGGACTACTTGCAACAGTGAGGTTGGCAGCATCCGAGAATTTGACCGAATTGTTTTTGCTGGGCGTACAGTCATTTGACAATAAATTCGGATTTTGTGTACATATAGATGTACACGTACTTGCACTCCACTTTTTAGTGATGAGACCTGTGACCAAAAATAGATGCCGTGACGCAAAACGAGTTGTTATAGCCATTGTCTTCTAACTATGTACTTATTTGTTTCATAGAGATATTTCGTTGCATCGCCTTCGAGTGTCGTTAGTACAGTGGTTATTTTGTCAATAACGAACTTATAAGCCCACTATATCTAAAGGAGAAGGAAAAAGTGTAACTTAAGCAAAGAGGTAACGCTGTAGCCTATCGGCCTACATGTACATGTAGTTTTGGATGAGAGCAACTAAGGAATGGATCACTAAAACGTGGAGGCAGGGTAGGCCCAGAACCGAGAAGAATCGATAGGGCTACTCCACGTAAATAGGGAGGTTAAGAAATCAAACGATAAACGTAAAACGTTAACGACAACGTTATATTTGTACCAAAAATGCAATATAAACTCTGGTTCATGTGTAGTATGAAAAATAACGTTGTCGTAAAGTTTTAATGGTGTGACTTCTTAACCTCCCTAATGTGAAATTGTTCGTGTAGTTCTGGGAATGCATCGACCAACGACGACACAATATGAACGCATTAAAACGTCAGTTGTTGTCGACGATGTTAAATGACATTTACTGTAACTGTTATAATTAATTCATATTCAATTAAGTGGCAGTAAAAACGTATTTTTCGTAATTGTTTTCAGTGATATGAGTACAAACCCGAACCGTAAGTTCAATATAGATGAGTTTCGCAGGCAGCCATCTTGCCAGAACTAGGTCATCGTCATGGGGATTTCCCCCAATGGGTGATGGGAGAACCAATCATTTGTCACCTTAGGAGAAATTCCCATGGTGATGACCTAATTTTGGCAAGATGGCTGCCAGCGAAACCCGCTCGTCTAAGTAGAGGTGTTTCGATCAACTTCAGCCACCACGTCCGTTTACGCGTCGCGTACGCATAGATTATGACGTGAAATCATCTTCTGATGAACTACATGTAAGTGATCAACAAACAGTAAATTTGAATTGCACAGCTGACAAAAATTACAAAAACAGTGCATGTAGTCCGACCACCACTCTCGACGTGTTTTCAATGGTTTGTAATGGTTATGGGGATTCGAGGGGAAAAATGAGCGTGTGTATTTCTATGATCATAAAAGTTAGCAAATGCTTTTATTTAAGATTTGCACAGCGCGGTCCAGTGTAAATGTAGTACAAAATTTGAAGTAAAGGCACATATGTACCTTTTATCATTTATGGATATTTGCCCTTACGTTGCTTTATAAAAGGTTGCTGTGGCAAAACGTTCGTGGTGTTAACCTGGGAGTGTATGCCACAACACAGAACATTGTGGAAATCAGCAGGCATAGCTAAATGAGCATGCGCAGATTGGGGATGGAGCCGTCTGCGTCAAGAAAAGTGCCTGAAGACATTTTTTCATTGTGAAAGCTTTTACATAGGCCGTGGTTCGTGTTAGTTCTTGCAGTAAGAATTTTATCCAAGGTACTGACTGCCTGGGATGGGAAAGGTTAACAAACTTCTCCGAAGGAGAATGAAACTAGTCTCTAAAACGTGACTTACCTGCAGGACCGCGACAGCAGAGCATACTCCAATAATCGGGATGGCATACTTAGAAATCTTTTCTTTCACCTTTTCGTAGCAGCCGTCAGTGCCATCCTGTAAAATCAAGTGATGCGCGTATTTTCATCATAACGTACATGTAGGGCCTACATGTACTTTCTAT
>NMRB01001149.1:45948-120704 GCA_002633025.1 Notospermus geniculatus | reverse complement strand
TGTAGGCAGCACAGGAGTGATTTTTTGACTACATAGCGGCAAATTGTTCATTATTGCAAAAAATCAATTTTTGACCATATTTGGTCATTGTCACGTGACCCCCAAGTTCATTTGCATATAACGTCCCAACTAACCGTAGTTTTCTTTGGCACCCCTTCTAAATTTGAACTAGAGTGTCTGTAGAACACATATGCAAAAAATCGTAAATATGTCCGCCGCGTCCGCTTCTGACCCCTAAGCGACCGGACTATAACTGGTAACAACTGGACAACACTGCACGTGACCGAAGGGAGGGTAGCGGACCACCGTTAACGGGACTGACAATAGTGAGCTTAAGAAACCATAACGCTAACGTTATTGACATCATTTTGACGTCACATCGAATGAATCTGTTGCATTTCTTCGGGGGAGTGACGTCATTTTGACGTAATTAGCGTTAGCGTTAGCGTTAACGTATGGTTTCTTAAACTCACTATTAGGGAGCTTACGCAAAGCATCCGAAACGCCAACGCGCCGACAAACCCATTGTTCGCTGCCACGAAAAGAGTACCGGTGTACCCAACAAAATGACAGACGTTCGCGTTGGCGTTTCGAGGGCTTTAAGTCCGATAACTCTGCATTCTGGAGCCACCCCGCGTTTCAGGGCCCGTCATTTGACGGGTACTTTGCTAGTAGGGTTTATTCAGTGGAAAACAATGTAACCGAAAAATCACTTTTCTACAATCGATTTTCATAATTATCGAGAAAAACGCGTTTTTTTTCCCAGGAGTTTCTTCAGAAATCCCTTTTAACGGGAAACTTTGTAGGCGCCTCTGATGCTTACCGTTGATTGTACACATAGACGGCATTGTTCATTATTGAAAAAACTAATTTTTGACCATATTTGGTCATTACATGTGTCACGTGACCCCCAAGTTCATTTGCATATAACGCCCAAACTAACCGAAGTTTTCTTTTGCACCCCTTCTAAATTTGAACTACAGTGTCTGTAGAACACCTATGCAAAAAATCGTAAATATGTCCGCCGCGTCCGCTTCTGACCCCAAAGAGGCCTGACTATTTACCTCGATCATGGCCGTATCCCAAAACAGCGACTCGGGGTCCGTCGGCATCTTTTTCCCATCGTATCCGTTGTACTTGTCAACAATAGATTTATTCAAGAACGCTTTGAGTTCTTTCTTCACCTGAAAAGACAAGGCACCGTTGAAAAAAATGTTTCTTTCCTAAACAATGGCCATTAGATTTATACTTCCATATTATTCGGGCGATATCTGGAATCAGGTTTTGACGAATTGGTTTCCTGTTCCGGAACTTCGGCGCTTCAAGAGCAGATTCCGAGTCCGGGTTTTCCTGAATCCCACGCAAAATGGCGATGTTAATGTCATCGTCTATCCAGCAGACGAAGTGCCAGCGCGCATGTGTGACTTTGAGTTTCCTGGCGTTGCCACAGCAACCAGAAAGATGGCGGCCAGCGAATTTCATCTATACGCACACGTTGAATTTAAACACTTACATGGCCCCAAAACACTGCAGCCAGGATAACGGCGACGAGCTCAACAATCACAACAATCAAAACGATTGAGGCGTACTGGAAAAAAATGTTAAAATCAGAAAATTGAAATAGTCGATTTTGGCTTTCGCATAAATGTTCATTTAATACATACATGTGCATCAAAATCGCAGTTGTGAGGTCTGGCATTGCAGCTTCTCCTGTTGGGGATGGTCGGCATTAGGCCCCTACTAAGTATTAGAAGTTTTGGTAGCGAGGTACATTTTGGTTCTATTACATAGAAGTATTCGGTATACGAAAACAGCGGTTAACAAGGCTTCAAGTGGATTCACGACCCACCGTGAAGCCACGGTATACATGTACTTCTATGAAGGCCCCTATTACATATAGGCCCTATACGGTATACGAAAGCAGAAAATCAGCAGTGGATTCCTAGCTTACAGCGAATCCACCCCATACACCGGGAAACCCCGTGATTGAGAATAAACCCGGTGATGACAGACTGGCGCGTCTGCAGGCGTTCCACCAATCAGATTCTTCGGTAGGTGTTTCGGTCTGTGTTACCGCCTCCCTGATTGGTTGAACGCTTCCCGCCGCGCTGCTTACGCGCCAGTCTGTCACCGCCTTAAGCGCCACCTACCGTCGCGAGCATGCATTTACTCTCCTTTATGGCTCCACAACATCCGAGGAATGCTACGAGGAAAATGAAAGCCCCAAACGCAATGATGACGTAGGCGCTGTTTTTCAGCAACGATTCCAGGTCTATGGAACTTGCCGCACCTAAGTCTACGCCTTCAAACATGGAGAAGAGTTTTTTGGCGTCTACCGCCACGAAAATCCCGACGGCCAATAGGGCGATGCCGATCAGCTGAAAACAGAGGCAAGGGATGATGAGTACTATTATAAGATAAAGGAATGTAAGGTTCATCTGCGAACAATAGGGAGGTTTAGAAATCAAACGATGAACGTAAACATTACGACAACGTTATTTTTCATACTACCAAAAATAGATAAGCGAGCGATGCTTATCTATTTTTGATACTACACGTTAACCAGATTTTATATTGCATTTTCGGTACAAAAATAACGTTGCCGTTAACGTTTATGTTTATCGTTTGATTTCTAAACCTCCCTAATGTAGTAACTGAGGGATACCAAATACTAAAAATACACTTACGAAGAGAATCAAGTTGAAAGCGAAGAGCAGGTACTTGCAACATTTCAAACCGCAACTTAGATCCGCCATCTTGAGTGCTGGAAATGAAAGAAATACCGGTACATTGTATATAAAAGCATGTAACAGGCAAGATCATTCAGGCGGTGACAATGATATACTTCACATAAAGGGGCCACTCCACGTGCGGCCACTCCACGTGAGATTTTTCTCGCGTGAGTTGGCTCTCAATGGCAATTCGCGGAATATGAAATGACTCAATGACAGTCTCGCGATCGGACGCCGACCAAATCGCGCGACGGGGGTCGGCGTCGAACGCAAGATCGCACGATCTGTCACCGGCGATGGTCGTGTGTCGAAGTATGAACCAGGCTTTACGGAACCAAAGATAATGTATTTCCATAGAGAGTGAATTGAACAGAGAGTTGTTTTCTCCGTCGCCGAGTATGCAACGTTCAATACATCCAGCCAAAAAATATTAACTACATCTAAAACTGCAGGCAATTTTCCATTCGTGCACGTTAGTCATATTAGGAAGAGGTCCGATGACGACTTTTCCGATTTAAACATAGGCCTTATACAAACCTACTTATAAGTAGCCTAAATATTTACTAAATGCTAGTGATGCTATATATGAAATAAACTACGTTGAAAAATTCAAGTACTTGTTCACCAAATAAATACATGTGTCACAAATTTGGCCTGATTATTTTTATACAGACGAAAAGATATTTGCCTATTTCAAATCAAGGAAGTTTTCATGAAAAGGGCTGTGCGAAGAATATATTTTTTGACATAAATTACATGTATCTAATGATATACTTGGCATTTTGTCACCATTCTGTTGCCATTTGACATTTAAAATTTGAATTTGGCCAACGATGACAGAGATGGCGTTTTGTAGACGTCTACAACACGCCATCTGACGGTGGCCAGTGGAACCAGGCTGTTGACTTTAATGGGTTACGTAATATCTGCACGTCACGAATCCTCCAAATATATGTAGTCAGTTTTAAGGTGATTTTTAACAGACAGGGGATGAACCTTTAGATTTAATCACAGGTAACAGAAAGCTCACCGAATGAAAATCTGAGTTTGACCTCTTTCGTCCAAACATGTCAACAACAACCAATATTTTAATTCGGTGGTTTATCAAAATTGTATCACGTTGAATTCCTCTTTATGATTCCTGACCTAAATACGTCAGGTCTTCGTCAAAGAAACGCCATTTTTCAACCGCAAAGAATATCCGTGTCTGTTCTTGCCCAGGTTTAAAAATGATGACATAGAAATGTCTCGGAGAGTTTCCAAGCATTGTATGCACTGTCATTCAAATTTTTAAAATCACGTTTATATTTGTATAGGCCTAAGTATGGCACAATTCGTCCGCTGCACCCGTCTGAATGATTAACATCTACCATGGAGGTATAAAATAAGATACCTCCATGCATCTACACAGGACACATTGATTTACATGTATTTCTTCTGTGCATTGAATGCACATTGATTTACATGTGTTCCTTCTGTGCATTTTAATGCACATTGATTTACATGTGTTTCTTCCGCTGTGCATTGAATGCACATTGATTTACATGTATTTCTTCTGTGCATTGAATGCACATTGATTTACATGTATTTCTTCCGCCGTCTGTGCATTGAATCCACATTGATTTACATGTATTTCAATTTTCATGCGATCGATATGAAAATTTATGAGGATTTGATAAATAAAACTACAATCCCATGTATTTGTTATTTCTATATGTAATTTGTGATTTGTAATTTACAATGCTTGTCAATAAAGTACCGGTAATTGCTGAACGCTGCAACGTGAACAAATTGATTCATGCCTGTGTTTTCAAACTCAACTGAAAATTGCTGTTAAAGTTTTCACACTATGAATGATAGTGGGAGATGAATTGCTTGTTTGTGGGGACCGAAGTCTAGAAGCGCCGTGAGAACAGCATAATTCGAATTATTCTCTTAAGATAGTTATGAGATGTTGGACCTTCAAGATACAGAATAGCACAAAATTGACACACAAAATGATAATAAGCAAGAAGTCAATCTCCAGAATTCACGAATTTTATAGAGTTTCAGATTGTAAAGTTCCACTTGAAAAAGACCCCGGTTGGGGTCGAAAATTCGTGAATTCTGGAGATGTTGGACCTTAGTGTTTAAAATGGTCATACCAGAGAGAAAAATGTTCTTTTTAACCTGTGCTTGATTTTAAGCCGTCGATTAGAGAGAAGTTACCACGGTCACGTTTTGTAAGTACATGTACAGGTACGTACACGTACATCAGTGAAACTATTATGCACTAGTACTTTCTTCATATTAGTGTAATGTACAATGCAGAATGGAATGCATTACTAATCGATCGAACAAGCATTAATCATTCATTATCCCATTTAATTAACGCAAATTTACACTTCAATAAAGGTATCCAGCTGGTGCTGTGCATCGTCGACTTTTCGGAATATGTAATGACACTGAAGCTTGTCATCCTCCCATACCAGGGCTTCGATCTCGCTTCTCTTCATTCGTCTGTGTGTGTGCATGAAGAGGAGCGAGGAAAACCCTGCTGTGGGAGGATGGCGCGTGTTGACGTCGTCATGCAAACAATCCACAGGCAGCCATCTTGAATATGGTTTGATTGCTTTGCATATGACAGGAATTAACGAATAATAACTCAATCAAATTAACATACAGACTGTCTGTGTGATTTTTTTCGCCCAGACGATATTTTGCATAAAAAACACTGGCAACGAACAATTTAATGTTCAAAACCGGATCCCCGTCCGTTCATCCGTCGGATGTCTCTGTCTGACGGTCCGTCCGTCCGTCAGTCATTTCACTGCCGGTCATTTTCCATTGAAAATCAAAATCAGAAAATGAACGCCTAATATGTGAAAAATAATGGACAATGCAATGTTCTTCTGTGTGCCAAACCACAAATGACGAGTGAAAATTGAGGTCCTAAATAGATATCTGGTTTTGGTCCTATATGTAACAGCGGCCTTGAATTCTCCTTCCCGCGAACCTGTGATCGCGTAGACTGGTTCGGAATCGCACCGCTAGGGCTTACGCGATATTTGCCCTAGCGGTGCGATCGGGAACTATTCTAGTGATTTGCACTTTCTTTTCCTTCATCGCAACTTGCCGCTGTCCGCGGAGGGTTAAAAGTAAATTACTACCGGTACACGCCCTGCTGTTTCATTATCGCCACACCTTTTTGTGGCCGTGTGCTTGAAAGCGTGGCACGCATCGTACTACGACCAGATCGATAAAAATATTTTTGCGCACGGACCACAAACAACTGTTTGATTTTGACTGATTGTTGGATACCGGATGCCGGAGGGAATTAACATGACTGTTGTATTGAAACTTTGCTCATTTCAACTGATGAAATATTAAATTTTTCACCGCAGACAAAATATGATGAGGATAAGGATATGTTTTATAAAAGGATTGTTTCAAAGCTATGGTGAACGTATGTACCAAAATAGAAGTTTAGGTCACAGAAGTGTGGTACTGCCGGGGTACAGCCATTTTGACATCTTGTCAATTCGCTCTCCGACTACACTAAGGGAGTAAGAAATAAAAGTGGAAAATAAGAAGTGGGAAATTTTGGAATTTTTCAATTTCTCAAATTGGGAGAAATTTTTTCCCATTTTGAGAAATTTTCTTAAAATAACATGACATTTTGTCTGATTTTTCGGGCGATATTTCTCAAAATGGGGAAAAAAATTCCCCAATTTGAGAAATTGAAAAATTCGCGCAGAAGTGCAAAATTTCCCACTTCTTATTTTCCACTTTTATTTCTTACTCCTTTGGCTATTGGTGAACGCACCAAAATAGCAGTTTAGGTCACAACAGTCTGGCATTGCCGGAGTCCAGCCATATTGTCAATTCGCCCTCCGACTACGCTCCCTTCTCTTGGACTGAGCGAGAGTTGGAGAGATAGGAACGGTTGCCAGGGCAACTGGATAGGGTCCAGCTTCTCCTGCTGGTGATGGTGGGCATTGCTGACCACACTGCAGGCTGTTGATCGAATCGAAGTCATGACACTGACGCTTTTGATATGATGATGTTGGAGGAGCTAGATCCCAGTCGCAAACTGCAATTTCGGCGTAAAGCTGGGCGCACATGGACGGCAAATCTCAATTCGGCAGGGGTGTTTTTAAAGTCGACTGACCCGGCTGAATGACAAGTCCAGCAGCGTTGGGTCAGTCGACTTTAAAAACACCCCTGTCGCATTGAAATTTACCGTCAATGTGCGCCTAGCCTCAGGTGTTTGCCTTCACCATCCAGGACACCGCAATGTAATTCTGCCAATCATCGGTGTGCGATGGCAAATCGACGTGCCAATCAAAATCCGTGTTACAAATGCGTGCGTGAAAAGAAGAGAAAGTACCGAACGGCCAGTTGCTTCACAATTTGTGATTGGCTCGGAGTCGGGGTCAAGGGGTCACTCATTTATAATTTATGCATTAACGCAAAAGATGACATGATTCGGGCAAGGCTAAAGACGCAGTCGATGGCCTTCGCCTTGTTTGGACAAGATGGTCCAACCGAGTGCACTCGCAGTGAGTTAATGTTGAATTCCGATCGGAACAAATATTTTGCATGTACATGATATGAATGAAATTGTACCAGGTGTGACCTAGAAAATCAGGTACGCCTATTGATTACTCTCGCTCAATACTTTCAGCGTTTGATTTGGGTAGTAAAGAGGCCCTCTAAACCATTTCCCATTGTAAACATCCTGGGCACACGAACGCTGATATCAAAACCACCCGACACACCTTGGTTTATAGATACATGTATAGCGTAGGCCTACTTCTATATTATACTAATGTGTTTTTCAAAAAGAGACTTTATGAATACCGTCAGTTGAAAAGCAGTGTTTTCTTTTCAAAATCAATCTTTTCACCAATGCCTTTCACCAATATGGCTGCCAGTTTTCCATTGGGCCAAATCTATTGTTGTTGTTGTTGGCAAGACTTGGGCGTTTGCTCCTTTATGGGAAGTTTGACCGACTTCACAACAAAAAGGATATTCATCGATATAAGGCCTTTGAATATATTTCTTGCACGTGTGATTTATACTAGGATTGTTGTTGACTCATTTCTCAAGTGACAATTTGGAAATAACCAAGAATCTATTTGTAGCGATGACACTCAGGCATGCCTATATGTAGTCATATGGCATAAGTGTTGCACAATAGACCAGACTATCTATGTATATATGCAATGATGCGTTTCAGGAAGTGTCATCGAGTTGAGACGGTACGGGACAAATATTTTCGCGTGCCAGATTATCAAATGACCGAATACAGAGTGGTTCCCATCATTGCCGCTCCACTCCCGCGGCGCTCACGTTGCGAGACTGTAGCGCCGTGGAGGGAAGTGGCAGAGATGGGAACCATCAAATAACGCGATCAAAAACAATCTCCAACGCAGAGATCCGACGTTTTCACACCCAAACACGGAACGCCGCACCTCTGGGCTAGCGAGGTTGGATCAAAAAATGCATGATTGTGCCTATAGGACATGCATGCATGGGGGCTGCATTGCATGTATGTACTCGCTGTTTGCGCCAATCGAACGTTTTACGTTTTCCTTGGCGACCATACAATGGCTGTCAATGGTCAATCCGGTCAAGTGCCGCCTGGTGGTGGTCCCTTGCATTTTGCAGACTTTGAAACACTGCGGAACCAGGTGGGACGAATTAAGACCCCTGGCGCATGGGCAACATCCAGGAGCTAGAATTTCGCCTTGGTTTTTCCTGCGTTCGTTCAATACACGAACATGTCACTCTCATTGCCTATTGATTTTCATTTCTTACTATTCATGTCATTTAATCACGCTGAGCTTCTGCTACCTGGCCTATTCTTTCCTGATCAACCTCGGACAATACACACAGAAGAATGATCGATTTTCTTCAGACTCTTGACATGTCAGGATTAAAGATTATTATCTTTCACTAATAGTAGTGCTGGACATGATACAGGTCCTAAAGTTTTACTTGTTGAATTCGTGATACCATATCTGTTACCATGGAGCTACTACTTTTACAGTGTAGTTCGTCTTGAAATCCAACATGGCGTCCCTCTGTCACAAATTTTGGGGGTTCCTTGTTGTTCCCCGATATCCAAAACATGGGTAAAGATACTTTTAACCGTGCTATGAGCAATAGGACCTGAGATATTGCCGAAAAATGGCTATTTTGGCGGCTATATTTAAAATCAATATGGCGGCCACCAGGGGGCGCGAATTTTTGGGGTCCAGGTTTTACATAAACAAGAAAAACTGCCGAACCTTAGGGCCTATATTGAGGCAAATGTCTTGTAAGCTAAAAATATTCCTGGGGTAAAATCAGTTGACTGTAATGAAAAGAGTAAGGAAGAGAACCGAAAAGAGAATTGAATTCATTTTTGTGTCCTCCATTGGGCTATCCTCGGCGTGGTCCAAAAAATACCCCAAAGGAATATGACAAGTCCGAAATATCCCCCTAAACATGGTTTGTCATTGTTCAATCGACTTTTTTTACCATCGTGCACAGGTCTTCGGTAAAAATTGATTTTCTGTCCAAGCTTGTGGTAAATTACAAAAGAATGAGACAGGTCGATACATTTATAATTAAGATGAAAGGACAATATCGACCCAGAGTTACCGCTCAAAGCCAATCGTTCAGGTGGTACTGACTTTAATTACCATGCGATCGCTGGTAACTGCTTTCATCTTGTCGAGATGTACATGTAATGTGTAACTACACTGTGATCACCAATTATGAGAGCAAACATTGCGTCAATTTTGACATATCTGATTTTTGATACACAGGTGTCGAGAACGACGTAACAAGTGTCGATTTGACACGTTTGATTTTTAATACACAGGTGTCAAGAACATTATAATTTGGCATGTCAGATTTTTTATACACAGGTGTTAAGAATCTTATAATTTGGCATGTCAGATTTTTTATACATAGGTGTTAAGAATCTTATAATTTGGCATATCAGATTTTTAATACACAGGTGTCAAGAATCTTATAATTCGGCATGTCAGATTTTTAATACACACAGGTGTCGAGAATCTTAATTCGGCATATCAGATTTTTAATACACACAGGTGTCAAGAACATTAGAATTTGGCACGTCAGATTTTAATACACAGATGGTAATAACATTAGAATTTGGCATGTCAGATTTTTAATACACAGGTGTCAAGAACAGCTAGTGTGTTTGATTTTAAATACCATTATATAGGTGTCAAGAGTATCATTTGGCACATCCCTCTAATTTTTGATACACATCAGTTTGCAAAAAGATAATTTGCATCACATCCCTCTAAATTTTAACACACGGTGCCCGAAAACATCATTTTGCTACATGTATGTCATCTTCGTAATACACAGGTGTTATGATCATATTTGGCACGTCTTATTTTCAATACACATGTTTCAAAAAACACCTGATTATTATTTTAATTTAATACACACGTTTTGTCATGTCTAATTCTTAATACACAGGCCGGTGACAAGTGCAGCGTTGGGCAAGTCTGGTTTCCAATATGTTTGAACTCTTTTTGACTTTTTGTAATCAAAATTCCATATTGGAACGAACGCTACGAAAGCTTTGAGATGCAAACCATTTAAAGGTTGCTCTTATTCAAATTTGCTAGGACAGTATGAACAGATACATGTAAGAAGCAATCATATTTCATTTGAATTACTAGAGACGTTGCTGCTGTAAAAGGTAGAACAATAAATGCCCAACAGCCTCTGACTTTACCTGCCGCCCTCATAAAGTCAACGGCCGGACTGACTGTCGCCGCAATGCTATGGACGGCGTAGCTATCCCCGGGGGCTATGCCGGGAGAACGGCATCGTAAAAATGACAATAAACATCATAAATCTCATTTTGTATCGTTAACCTGTGTTGTGGTGGTGGGATTACTGTTTGGTAGAGCGTGACGATTTACGGTGGGGGCTGACAACTTGAGGTTTATAAGGGGTACAGCTTGAAAATCTTAAGTTTACCATGCGGGGTAGGGTTTTTATCATGATGAAGGGTGTATCAGGGATTTTCAGCTGGGTTGGTCTCCTTGTAGATAACGAGTGGAGGGAGGGTTTAAGAAATAGCTCCGTTAACGATAACACTAATGTTAACGGTATTTCTGACGTAAATTTACATGTACGGTACATTTGCAATGTAAAAAATTAACGTCAGTGTCACCTGTAGCGGGACGATCGCTTGCAAATTTTCGACCCCAAGCGGGGTCTTCCTGTTTGTACCCGGTTTCCTTATTAATAGTTTAGATCTACATTTGGGATCCAGCTGAGTCTTTTCTGTAATCTCAACTAGAAAGTGCCTGAGGAACACCCCGGTTGGGGTCGAAAATTTACAGGATTTGGAGACGATTTTAGGTTTACCATCATTTTGTGTGTCGTTTTTTGTGTTTCTATTTTGCATATCTGATGCAATCTTCAATGCATTGAAATTTTAGTGAGAGTACGTGGTCGGTTAAAAATCGTTGAAATCAACCTGCACTGAGGACGAATAAATATAACGTATCTAACGTGTATCAGCCGTTGATTTATTCTGGAGAACGGGACAGCTGTTACCTAGTCGATGATACCTCATAAAGGAAACGGAAAATGATTTGTATTGGTTCCGGGAACACACAGGCCTGCATTTTTGTACACAAGTAGGGGCCTATGATATGCGTATGTGTGCAGTGTAAAGTCGAACACAAACTGTAGGGGCCTACACTTGAAAACTGTGTCGTCGAAGAAGTACATGTCGGCCCTACGCAAATCGTGCACATGGAGATTGGGTTGTTACACAGTAGCCTACAGAAAATGTAGCCTACGGGTTACAGAAAGTTTTTTTCTGTGACAGAACTGTACACCAACTGTACGCTAAGAAAATAACAGAAGTACACTTGGAAACTGTTCTGTGACAGTGTACACAAAATGTACACTTGGGAACTACGTCACTCGTGGCAGACGTAAACAAAGTGTAGAGTCTACACGTGGAATCTACGTCCTGACACTAAGTACACAAAATGTACTTTTGGAAACTGTGTTCTGACAGCACACGCAACTGAGTCCACACACTATGGACAACGCTTCGTCTCGACTTCCGTTTGCCCCGTAAAACCACAGTGTACCTCTCCTCTCTCTCAATGGCCGGGAAAGCACGCTTCTCCTGTAGCTAGGCAACGGCGATGAGTGCTGTTTTAATCAATCTTTCACATGAAATATTTACCTAATGATCATCAGGTATGCCTTTCAGGTTGGCCATCGCATCGTTTAATTATATGGTTTGGTTTGGGGAGCGCGGTGGCTCAATGGGCGGGGCATCGAGTATGTCGAGCTCGTGAAGGAGCCACAGTGGTGTACTCTGACCCGGGTTCGAATCCCACAATGGCGTGAGGCTTTGGACAAGTCTTACTGGCCTCTCTACACCCAGGTGTATTAACGGGTACAGTCGGAAATGCTAAATTGTAGCACTGAATGAACAGCTCATCAGTGTTCTAGGCCTACTTAAAGTGCCACATGCAGTAGGCATGAGGTGACTCGTTCTCCCTCCCCACCTTGATAAGACTGGTGTCCTAAGATAAGATAAGATAAGATAATCTTTATTTAACGTCGGTACATCATGAATGAGAGAAACATAAGCCGAAGCTTTTCCACCGACCAACATAAGTAAAAATAAAAGTAGATTGAGACAACAAAATCACAGAAATGGAAAATACAATGGACAGTGCGAAAAAGTCAAATAAAATGGACAGTACAAAATTTGAAAAGCACCACAAATTGCACCTGGATGGAAACCACATTATCGTCTACATATAGCGCAATTGCACTCTTCACCTACCCAACCATTCAACAAGGACCTAAATTCGCTGTAACGAGTACATGCTCGGAGATGCTCTGGCAGACAATTCCAAATTCTGGCTGCTTCGTAAGTAAAACTTCTGCGGCCATATCGAACCCCCTTGTACACTGGCACTGCCAAAAGATTCTGATAACGGAAGGCATTGTCCTGTCCAACATATATAGCAAGTGGTAACACCGAGGCTGGACTGATACTAGGCCTACATCGAAACAAAAATGGCCGCCATACTTTCATCACTTGAGAAGTTCAGCGTGCTCTTATAGCGTAACTAACCCTTCATCAGGTAAGGTAACATGCTTCAACTCATTCTTTTATGTGTAGCAACACTCTCCATGCCTAATTGGTAACTTAGTGGTCTAATTAGACCATTCAAATAGATAGATTTGAACATCTTTCGAGCATGAATATATGCCATGTTGCCTGAAGGTCGAAGCATAAACAGATCAATATCTATTATGCTCGATGCATGGTGGCACTGCCGACATGTTTTTCGCGTATTATGTTCCGTTTTGGGGGCAGTTTTAAGAAAATAAAAAATAAAAATTCTGGGGGGCAGCAAAATTCGGGGCGGGTGGGGCGCTAATCTATTTTTTTTTTGTTACGCCTAAAGCAAGGTTCATTGGCACACGGAATTGGTCCGGTTCATGTCCGTAAAAAATCTATCAAATGGACTTCAGCGTTGTTGTATCCGGAAAACTATGGCAGAACGGACTGGAAACGGATCGGATCCGTGTGCCAATGAACCTTGCTTTAGCCTCAGACTGTGACTGAAGTAGGCTACATTTCGTGCGTGACCTGCGTTATGAAATATGTACACGTACCGGTACATGTATATGAATATGAAAGCAGGGATTTATGTGTGAATTTATTATAGAATTATTATTAGAATAACACATTTGCCTTTGTACAAATTTGTTTAACAAAAACGATGACCCAAAATGTGAAGAATCAACAAACTGAATAGCGAAATAGAAGTCTCTTTTTTCTACCAGGTCCACCGTAGTATTGAATATCTGCCCCAACAAGCGGCCTCTCTATTTCTACATCTTTCTCTCGAGATCTTTTATTTTTTCTGGAGAGATCTTGACCTGCATCTTTCCCGTCCGTATTCAATAGAGAGGTTAAGATGCGCCCCGAGAACGAGAACGTGGTGACAAGAGAATGGGACTTGTATCACAAAACCATCTGGAGTTAACTGAGATTGTTTTTCACAGTAACAGTGGCGGATGTCTTCCAATGAAGAACACACCATTCTAAAAGCTGGATTCTTGCTGTTAGAGAAGTTACAGGCATGCCACAAAGTCACCACGTTCTCGTTCTCGTTCTCGGAGTAATGGGTGATATGAATAAAAATAAGTAATAACTTTTACTCCAGTTTTTGAAGTATTTACTGGTGACTATATGAATAAAACAGGAGTAATTACTGCAAGTAATTACTTGTAGCTACTACTAATAAGTATTAGATAATACTAGTGCATTAGTTACTCCAAAAACAGTAAATACTGCCGAGGATATGAATAATCAGCAGTATTAGTTTCACGGTGAACCCATGACTCAGACGAGTAAAAACTAGTAGGGCAGAAGTGATTACTTTGCAGTAAAAGCAACTGTTTATTCATATGAATTCAAGTATTCACTTCTATTTGGAGTAAAAACTTGGAACTAGTTACTTTTACTTTTAGTAACTACTAGGTAATAGATACTGATTTTTATTCATATCACCCATTGTCGACTTTCCCCGAGAAGGAATGTCGATATTCAGATATGAGCAAGCGAGTAGTCACACCGAGTCCAGGTTATTCGCTTGGGCGATTCTGTTGTGTTCGAGTGTTGCTATGGTGTGCAGGGTTTTGACCTTGGGTCAAACGACGACGCCTAATTTTCTCTTACTGCGTGACTTTAAATAATAAATAAGCCATGTTATACAGTGTTAGGGCGAATAAGCTGTAATGTGTACTGAGGGCTTGTCCTTCCCGACAAATTCAACAGGTCGGTGTTGACGAACAACCTACAGGGGACATTTTTTTGAAAGCTGTGGGGGGTGGAATAGGAAATGTAGGTTTTTCAAACTGATAGGCTTGGCGTATGCATTCACACCAGGAATTTACATGTATAGACCTTTCCAGAAAAGACGGCGGTCTACGTACTTGTTCTCACCATATGACGTCAGAAGATTAATACTATCCTCTGGCAAGCTAAGCTGGCGGGTCAAGCGGGCCTGGGCACAAAAGTTTAGGTAATATAATTTTCTGAGAGAATGCCTTTGGTAGTGTTATACCATGGTTGGACAATGAAGGGCCTCGGCGTCATGTGGGAGAACTAGTTGGCCACCATCTTTGTTGGAAAGGTTTTTACGCCAACATTATGAGGGGTCCTGGAAATGACACAGGGCACATGCCCCCGCGGAGTTTTTTAAAGGGACGATGGGTTCGTTGTTCAAAAATTCGGGTTTTGCGCAAGTTAGGCTTACATGTATTCTTCAGCAATCTTTTACCATTAAAAGCTGCCAAAGATAGTGTTCGGGAAACAAAAAGCCCCGTGCGTGATAATAGATGGGTTTAGAAAATCAAACAACGTAAACTTTACGACAACGTTATTTTTCATACACATTAACCAAATTTCCATTGCATTTTCGGTACAAAAATAACGTTGTCGTCAACGTTTACGTTTATCGTTTGATTTCTAAACCTTCCTACACACATCGTATGTTGTAAAATGTACAGTAGGCCTACATGTAAAATAAAAACCCATGTTTTTGCTCTACAGCCTAAAGCGTTGTGGACAGAACTTGAACCCACTCCAGATTGGTTATCGACGCCCCTCATACTGTTTCTTTTTATATGGAATTTGCCAAGTGGATATTTTGACCTCGATGTAGGCTATAAAACGGTTTTACGAGTGGATCAGGCATGGCGACCCTGAACATTAGTTAGTACCCTTGAAATAATATCGAGCATTTAAACTCCATGTACGACTCGATATTGTATACTTTTGAAGAATGAGACCAAATTGTCAAATATTGGTTAGGGATATTCTTCTCTGTGGCACCGGTAAACTCAGTCCCTAAGGAATCTAAGTCCGTCTAATTCAATGGTGCTGCTTAATCCGTAAATGTAAATGTAAATGTAAATGTAAATGTAAATGTATTGTTGGTGAACATCCTATATCGGGAGGCATTAGTGTCTATTACACCAGTTTTCCTGTTCAACGAGGGATTTGGTGATTGGCTACAGAGACCATGACCATTCGAACCTTACAATAACAGACAATTGTAACTGGAATTTGCATTCCAAGGATACCATGACTATTTCTTTCCCATCGGCATGGCGTCCCACCAGCAACAGTCTCATGCAATTACAATCCTAAAGCCTGCCGCACACTGGAGCTATCTGCTGAGCAAAAAGTCATTCGAGACCGTTTGCTCAGCAGATAGGCTCACGTGTGCGCGTAATTTCGGTGAGTTTTTTGCCTCGCGAGGCAGAAGGCTCGCGTGTGCGCGTATTTTTCGGCGAGCTATCTGCTGAGCAAACGGTCTCGAATGACTTCTAGTTGCTCAGCAGACAGCTCCAGTGTGCGGCAGGCTTTAAACGCGTTGGACCTTCAAATTCCACACTCGCAGGTCAATACTCGGAATTCTAATGAGACACCTTAGCAATTGAGCAAACCCCACGGGGCGCCGGCGGCCTAAAGATGCCAGCAGTGCGCAGGACCCAGTTCTAGAAGTCTACACTGAATCAAATCGTAGACTTACCTTTAGATCCTCGACAGCAGCAGATAAGATGAAACTATCCTCGTAGCCTTAATCGAAATCGCCAACACGCCACACCTCAGTCAGATGACCTACTAAATATGACGTCACAAGCTGGAGTCAATGGTCCGCTATGGTCTACCAAATTTTGGCAATTCAAACACACTTTATGGTATCGCTCATGAGAATCTCTTGGGTGACTATTCATGAAAGCCTGACGGGATATTTTCCGAACAATGGCTGAATGCCGTGAACCCCAAATCAATACAAATGTGTGACATCCACGGCGTTAGCACGTTGGTGATATATCAGCGTTGCCTTGCCCTCCACCTATACATGTACCTGTTGTTGATCTACAGGCGTCATCTGGGATATTTAAAGGCATCGTCAGCTGCGCGTCAATTCATTGGATCGCCGAGTCGCAGTCGCGGGGCGCCGTAAGCACGGATTTTAGAATTGGTGACAGCGCTGGATGTGCATGGTAACGATGGGAAGGGGTAAAGCGGATCAGGCGCGAATCGAAGAAGGGGCGCGCACCTCATTTTGGCCAACAAATCTGTAAACTCTGCGTGAAATTTCATTCTGCGTTTTTAATTGCTGTCCCCGATAGGTGGCGCCCACGGACAAGTGGCGCAACCTAGCGAGGATGTCTGGAGAATGCTCCCATTGTAGCGTAATAAAAGACGCGTAGGAATGATTTTTATCACTTTTATTCCAATCTTGTATGAATATTTACAGCATGCATAAAAAATCCATTAAACAAATAATCATACATCTTTAAGTTAGTAATAGGGCGTCCTTAAGCCTGCCGCACACTGGAGCTATCTGCTGAGCAAAAAGTCATTCGAGACCGTTTGCTCAGCAGATAGCTCACCGAAAAATACGCGCACACGCGAGCTTTCTGCCTCGCGAGGCAAAAAACTCACCGAAATTACGCGCACACGCGAGCTATCTGCTGAGCAAACGGTCTCGAATTACTTTTTGCTCAGCAGATAGCTCCAGTGTGCGGCAGGCTTTAACTTCAGCATGACCCTGCGATGCACACCAAGGATAATTATGAACAACACACTATTGAGTGATAATCTTACAGGAGGCTTTTTTTGACTGTAGATTATAGAGGTTCTTCACCGACGTCACAACTCAATGCTAATGAGCGAAGAGCGAATTAATAGACAATTAGCCAGGTGCTTGGCCGTCATGGCCGTCAGTAATACACTACAATTCTATTCAGCACTATTTGTCTGTTTTTACAAACAGACAGGTGTCATTCAATCATCAGACTAGACTGCTGTAGAACATGTGATTTTATTCGACAAATCATATCCTAAGAAACTGAAGTGATAAGAAAGGTAGTTTGGAAAATATTCCAGTTAAAATATAATTTCTTTCAGTAAACCCCATTGACACTGACGGCCAATATGGCCGTCAGTGCCAATGTTATGCTATGCTAATTAGGGTGTGACGTCACTTGAAGAACCTCTATTGACGCCATGCGCTTCCGATCTCGGTATGTCAACCCTGTCGGCGAGATCTAGAACTATTCTACGAAAAATGGTTTGGCGCTGCCGTGGGCAGTTGTAACTACAAGTCAGAAGCTCCGTGCGTCTCGAAACCGAAAGACAAGTTGGGCTCCAAGTTGCAATAGTAATCACAGATGTCCTTTGCATCTTACTTTCTTGTGTTTTCTTTAAATACTAATTCTTTAAATACTAATACATACATACATATCTAGATAGAACGTGAGATGATTTTCATCAAGTTAGATATGTAGATTCTTACAGGTCGTACCGTACGCCTTGTTTTCAGTGAGCACTGTATTAAATTTCGGTATCACCACTTAATAGAGTGCTCACTGTGAAGTAACACTACAATATCATTGGCTCTTTAGATATTTACTTTACATGTAGATATTCAGATTCACGTTTACCGTAAGCCTATTGTGTTCAGTGAGCACTGTATTAAATTTCGGCATCACCACTTAATAGAGTGCTCACTGTAAAGTAACACTACAACATCACTGGTTCTTCGTCCTATTCATTGCCAATGGCTCTACACAAGCAGCAGGCGCCGATGATCACAAACAGTTGAAGGAAAGCAACGGTTGAGGCCACAGCAATGATCGCAACAGCGTACGTCTCGACGAAGTTCGTCAAAGAAGAATAGCAGGACTGAAAATATAAGGTTTAAGATTATAAGAGAGATGTCAAAGAGACTCAATGTTTTATTAGTTTATTGGCTAAACGCAAGAATGTATACGTTGTGTACAATTTTTTAAAGGAGCACGGTATTGCCACTTTTTCTCGACAGCCGGCGCCACCGCGCCACTCTATCCAACCCGAGGGACTAACTACGTTTCGGCGAATGACCCGATTTACTGCGTACATTTTGTAATGCATTTTGGTAGTTCGCCTTACTGCCGCTAGGTGGCTCCCTCTACGTCGGCAGTCAAATAACGCATTTGGGATCCAATACCGTGCTCCTTTAAGTTGCCACAAAAGGCGGCGCCAGTGTTAAGGAAACTGTGTCGTCTCCTCCTTCCCGGACACTCGGTGTCTTCCATACTCCTAGCCTAGTCACCAAAAGCCTCATATTGGTTCGGTAAGCCGAAGTCAGGGCTGCCCTTGGCTGGCGGCGGCCTCGGAAACCGACTTTTATTAGACGGCGCTGTGCGTTATGCCGCAGGCCCCTGGAGAGCTATCAGTGAGTTTAGAATAGGGCCCACGTATCTAACCAAAAAACGCTAGTTTGTAAAAAACACACCCCAGCTCACGAATTCGTGAGCTCGGGGTGTGTTTTAGATACGTGTTGTGTTTTTTAGATACGTTTGGTTTGGTACGTGTTCTAAACTCACTGATAGCTCTCCAGGGGCCTGTGCCATAACGCACAGCGCCGTCTGTTAATCAACGGTGACACTTCGCTAACCAAAACAAAAAACAAATAGTGCCCGCCGGGCAATACTAGTATCTTTCGGATGTCTCCCTTTAACTGGTTCCCGTCATTGCCGTCCGGTTCCCGCGGCACTCACTCCCAACGAAGATAGGCAGTGAGTTGTCGAGTGATCGCCGCGGGAGTAGAGCACTGGCAAAGACGGGAACCAGTCTATATGAACACATGCGTGAAGAGTATTTTCTTGGCGTTTAATTTATACCATTGTTGAGTTCTTTGTTAAGGCAGTGCATTCGTTATTTGAGGAATTAAGCGTGCGTGTCCCCTCCGATGGCTCGACAAAGACAGCATGCAGCAATGATGACGATAAGTTGCAGAGCGGCCACGCATGACGTTACGGCAATGATCACGACCGAATATGTCTGGACGTAGTTCATCAGTGATGTGTAACAAGACTGAAATAGAAGAGGGTTGTTATGGACCATGACCCGTCACCAAAATGGTTAAGATTTCCTACGATTAAAGGTGCTCTAGTTCGAATTGTAAACATTACGGTGTGCCACCTATTGTCAACTTCTGGTACTAACAAATCAGATAAAATCGAATTAAATCTCGCCTTTCACAACTTTTTGTTTGTTTTTGAGCGTAAAATCATAAATATATTTCAGTTACAAGAATATTTATCAAGATAGATATAAAAATAGATAACAATAATGTTTTGGTATACACGGTGCTGCCACCTGTCCGTGTAAATAAACAAACCGTAATGTTTACAATTCGAGCGAGAGCACCTTTAACCATCACCGTGCGAGTTATGTTGGTAGATTTGGTTTCAGATCTCACCGCTAGGATTAGATACTGAGATCGGTAGCGCTTGTTGTTTCCAACGCGCTGATTGGTCAATAAAAGTGCGTGCAATGGTTTCTTAACCAATCAAAATGTGTTAAACATCGGGGTGGAATATTATACTTACAGTCATGTAATTGGAGTTTGTTGCTGTTGGACTGAGAGGACAGTTTGAGTCCGTCAGAGTAAGTGAAGGGAAGGCAGCCTTGTCCGTGACTTTACAACAAGATGGCGGCACAACCATGGTTCCACCGGGGGTCGTTCTGTTCCATTTGGCGGCAGAGTGGAAGTCCGTGTAGTTGTCAAGGCCGCAGCAGTCGAACTGAAATGGCACGAAAGATGGATGAAAAAACATCCTACCGGTGTGAAAGAAACGAATTTCCCAGGGAAACTGCCCTAGGATCAGGAGATCTTATTTTGACATTCTAATCTCTGGTGATACATGTACATGTACATGTAGTTTCTATAGTCATGCACCTTAATCTATCCATTTTGGAAAGACAGAAGTGGGCATTTTTACTGGGGGATATTCTTTACTGTTACACCAGTTTGTAATGTACTAGTATTGTATTCCTCACATTAATCTAGAGCCGATCCTCAGGATTGAAATGATGGTGAAAAATTTAGAATCGTCAAGTACATGTACCATTTCTGAATCTTGCACCTCCACATATTTTGAAATTCAAAGGAAGGCTGGTTGTGTTTTGTCATAAACTCCCCATTACGTCAGCTGGACTTTACTTGTTTTAGCAGTACTTACGGTAATCTGAGCAAAATCCCATGCCAAAGATACGGCATTCGCAGAATTTGGAGTCCCGTCATACTCGGTGTAAATACTTGAAAGCAAGAAGGTCTTGGCGAGAGCAACGGCCTGAAAGCAAGCAAGAGTCTAAACTAGTAGCAAAAGCAAAGCACACTACAGGAAAATGAAATGAAGCTGAAATAGGATACGGAATATCCTGTTTCTCGCCGTCAAAAGTGGTCTACAGAAGCACGAAGGGCGTACGATATGATATTGTGAAGATGGGGCATGTTAGAACCACTTGCCACTCTCAGTAGTCCCGCGCTGCCCGACACAATACTGTCATACTATGCTGGGGACTGGGCTTGATCAGCGCGAGACTACTTCAAGGTCAGCTGTGATTGGTTCGTTTGGAACATCAGCGCCGGTGATGCAGATTTCATCTTTATCATTGGACAATAAATCCCGGAATTCGCCCGAATTCTTTTTAAAAATCAGATTGGCAGCAAAGGCTGAGTTTTCGTCAAATTTCCTTTTAATTTTTCCCAGTTCGCTAGACTGAGATATAATCTTTATTTCATTTCTAAATCTACGCCACCTTTACGATTCAGCTACTGACATGCTGTAAGAAAAACACACGATGAGCCAGAGCAGAAGCTTAATATAATGCAGCTACCAACGCCCTACAACAAATAGTTCGCAGTCTAGCGCTGAAACTGACACCATGCACACAGAACTATCTGATAGGCCTAACTATCTGATAACTGGATCCATGAGACATCTGCACACATCTGAACGGACCGATCACCTCAGCAGCCCTGACGTGGATCCAATCATCAAAAAGCAGCTAAAACCTACAAGCATGTGGTTTAAGTAGCTTGACAGATGCAGAAATACCCACTAGTCCGAAAAACCTATAGGCACTGTGATATCAAGTATTCAAGAATATTCAGGTTCGTAAGCTCTACACCCCTCCCCTCCAACAACGGGGGGAGGAGAAACATCTCTTTTTACCATTTTGCGAACTTTGTTGCCATTTTGCTGCAAAAATCTGCACAAAAAATATGTTATCGCTGACGTCTAGCTACGGCCGTAACCACATTCTTTCTAATTAGGCGAATTACGCTACAAGCAGACTCGGTGTTCCGAATGTGACTCACTGTCAAGTGAAGAAAGTCCCAGGCCAAAGACAAGGGCTGCGTGGTGAATTTTTCACCCGTATAATTCAAGTAAATCGTGCTGTTTACGAACGCTAGCATGTGATTCTTCGTCTGAAGAAACGTATGATAAGGACAGTTACATGTATAGTGCAATTATCATTTTTCAGGCTTAGTGCGAGTCTATTCGTCGATCCGACGGCCCTCTGCCGTCTAATGGTTGCTGCGGGATTTCTGTATGCAAATGACCTTCGTATTTTGGACCAATCACATGTCTTGATTTGCCTACCGCACAAAAAAGCGTGCGGGTGGTATCTTCATAAAAAGATGGCTTCGAAGTGATGTCAGAATGACTTCATTTTTCGAGAATCTCTAAACGACCCGGTGTACCTCACATCGCGTGAAATCAGACTAGTCTGATATTCGCGGATTGGTCAAGGGGTCACGGCGTTTTTTACGATGGATTTTTCGTCGCTCCGGAATTGAACATTAGTGCTTACCTGTTCGTAGTACACAGCAGCAAGGATGACCGCAACAATTTCAACAATCAGAATTATTCCAACAATGACAGCGTACTGGAAGAAAAGAGAAGAGAAATTATTCAGGCTATTTTTACGTCAGTAACAGATGACGCCCAAGCTGGCCACACTTCTAGACGCCAAATTTTCCTCTGTCGGCGATTGGCGAATGGTGTCGCCATCTCTTAAGTGATCGCGGAACTATGCGCCCTAATGTGGCGCACCGACTGCCATCTGTTGTCCGTCGGAAGAATGAGACAGAATTAGACAGAATGAGACACTGAATGATACCGTAGACAAAACTGTAGTCAAAGGCGGAGGCTCATGATGACGTCATCACAATATGGGTACCACGTCATTACTTACGACGGTGAGTAAGCACTTGCTCTCTTTCCATGCTCCGCAACAACCGAGGAATCCGACTATGAAAATGAATGCACCGAATGCAATGAGCACATAAGCTGCTGACGAAAGCAGGCCCCCGACATTAACGCCCCCTGTGTTGAAGTTGTTGATGAAGGCCATCAGGTACGTGTCGTCAACGATTACCCATATTCCCACGCCTAGTAGGGCCGCACCAACTAGCTGTAAAAGAATGAAAACCGAGTTGATATTAATTACATGTATTAAGACGTCGCGGATGAAATCGTGCACACATTCTTGATTTAATGATATAATGAACCCTAACCCCGACCTTACACCTCAGCCAATCAGAATAATCGTTACTGATCGAGTAACAAGCGCTCTGATTGGTTCCCATATTGTTGCATTCGCCAAACAAAGGGTAACATCTGACGGGTATTTCCTCGTCCAATCAGCGTCACGTATTTCGACTTCACCGGGATAGCTGGACATAGCAAACGCACCAATCAAAAGACTTATTGCAGTTAAATTGTGAAAACCAACGGCAATTTTTACGTCTAAGGCCTAGCGTTATGCATGGCTGCAAAAATGTATCCGGAAGGTTTATCATGGTGGAAAATGAAACGAATTTAAGGCATACTTACGAAGAAAACAATGTTAAAAATGAATAGGAAATATTTCGCAATCTTCAAACCGCAACTGAGACCCATCTTTTATTTCTCTGAAAATATATATGAAGGCGAAAATTAGACATTAGCAGTTGAGGGGTATTAAGGGATGATGTAAATTGTGAAACTATAGCAACTCTCCAGGCGCATCACTTATTGATATCTCTGCTTGGAGAGTTAACGAATCATGCTTCGTTGCCACTGGTGAGAACGCGCGACACTTATCACGTGACATCAACACGGGTAGGATATTTACAGCAACAGCTCTTGATCAAACAATAAATCCCTTTATCACCGTCTAATGACTAATTTGGCGCCCAAGGCCAAAAACTAGGCCTATGAAATAATCGGCTTATGGGACGTTCCGCGAATTCAACAGATATTTCTTCGATTCAGGAATGTAATAAAGTACATCAAAATTGTTCTATTGGTTGTGTTGAGGTTTTATACATATCCGCTTCATGTTAAAGCGAATGGCTCGCGGGGTTTGTTGTGGCGCCATGACAGTTGGTCATCGATATCAAGCACCATTTTGAGAAAAAGGCAAAAGAAGGATGTTAGTTTAATGGGA
Organism: Notospermus geniculatus; assembly: GCA_002633025.1. NCBI lineage: Eukaryota > Metazoa > Nemertea > Pilidiophora > Heteronemertea > Lineidae > Notospermus > Notospermus geniculatus. The sequence continues at coordinate 96,614 of NMRB01001149.1, read as the reverse complement.
AATGCATTAGACAGCCAAACTTTGGAGGCGTATTCTGCAAAATCTGCCGCTTCAAAATCAATGGGAATAGTACAAAATGTACATCTTGACCTAGTGAATTTGAAAACGTCATTAACCCATTTTAACACATTTTTAATGGAACCTCGTCCCCAGTGTTTACATTCGCATATTTGCACAGGTGTTGCATATGGCTGGAGCACGGCTTTGCCTGGAGGCTAGATTCACTCTCTATGGAAGGTACCACCAAAAATGTAAACAAACCCCGCGAGCCATTCGCTTTAACCGTCACACCTGCCTTGGGTGTGACAAACAGTGGTTTGTTGAATTTGTCAACAAATGACTAACCGCTGCGTGTGTGAACCTATGCCTTTGGACTTGGGCCTATCGTACGCTTCTTCGCTGCGTGTAGCCTTCATTGCAACAAAGTCCTTACACTCCTCCCGCAGTTTCAAACCGCGGCGCCACCCACTACGTTACCCGCGTTCTATGGCCAACTAAACACTGGGGATGAAGTCCTTGGAATGGCAGTGCGATTTGCCATCCAAATATTGAGAGTTCATGGTCCTCCAGTCATCATGATCGTAAAAACCTCACGAAAAGGTGGGCATTACGTCACACTGCATCATTACATAACATTGTGACCACAATACTATAGAAACTCTATTTAACTTGCGTCTAAGTTGTTTGGCGACAACACTACCATGGGAACACAGACGCTTACGAAAACATGTGGAACCCACAAAAAATATGCCGTGGTTGTTTCTCCTTCGACATCTTCAAATACATGGATAATTAATTTTTTTTGTATTGTTCCAAATGGCTATGACATCACTATGACTGACAAAAGCGCGGGCGAGCTACGATAAAAAGTAACACGGTGATTATTATATTTTTCGTCATTTCTGGATGTTTTCTTGGACAAAGCCATGGGTGGTCGTTGTAATTATGGTATAAACATTGGACATTTCTGGACACGTTCATCTGAAGTTAATACACTGTAATAACAAACAGACGCATTGCCATGGTCACGGTCTCTATGTACGAGAATTATGCCAAGTCTTTTCCACGGGTAATTAAGTCTTAATTGGGGCCCTTCTGTCTTGACGCGCCCTCGTCCATATAGGCAAAAATAGGCCTGTGCTTGTAGGCCTACAGTGTCATGTCGTGCAGTGGCCGGAATGGTCACCTATTATTGAGATTAAGCGAATGTGACGGTGAGGTCAATAATGAACACCAAAGCAAAAAAATAGTTACATGTATTTTGCAATAAAGAGTCCCTGCTGATCAGATTCTAAAACTTTCTGTCTTTGGGTATATCACGGACCTGTATACAGGTCCGTGGGTATATGTATTTTCTTTCATAAGAGCCAAACTTTTTGCCTTAGTTTTCCGAGTTCTTGTGTTGGAAAGTCAATCAAAGCACATCAGGAAGTGTGACAAACCTTTTCGTGGGGGTTTTTCGTGTCATCAACAATATTCCATAAAACAGTGAAGATATTTTCCTGGAAACCACATAGGCCCCAACAGGTCCAAATTACACTGTGAGGTATGGACCAAACAAATTTTTGTACTACGTCAAACCAAGAACGTTTTAAACCTCCCTGGGTCAACCATGATCATACTATGAGCGAACGCCTGATGCGTTGTACTTTATTTTACCTCTATTCTCAAAAAAATCCGTCACAATGGACGTACACATAGGCCTATCACTGTTAGAAATTATTAATTTTACAGTAGTAATTTTGCAGTAATTTTACAGAAATTGCCTGCAGCAGAGTCCCCAGCACTTTCTGTAAATTTACATATTTTTTTAATGGTATGATTCATGTTTTCCTGTATTGGTTGGACTCCATTGGACAACCCATTATGATGCCTTCTGGGAGCAGTATGAAAATATAATTTGGTCAGCCTCCAGTCAAGTCTCTGTTGACATTTATTTAAGTCTGTACTTTTACAGATCAAGTCTGTAATTTTACAGCTCCGTCCTGGGGACTCTGCTGCACAGATTTTCTGTAAAATCTTCTGTTATTTCTAACAGTTTACTTTTCCCTTAGACAGACACCTTTTACAAATAAGACAGATACCTTTTCCGAATAAGACAGGGAGAGAACCATGTTAAGTTATTAAACTTCTGTTTAATCCCTTTTCATTTTGAAAGAATATATATTTTACTAAAACTAACTAAACTTATAATTAGACAACCTCTGTCATTACCCTTTTCTCAATACTTATGGCAAGAAGCGTTTAATCAGACATGAAGACTTGACTTTTTCAGGAGCGGCTCCATTCGGTACACGATGCCGGGTAAATAAACCCGACCTACAGGGTTTTTGAAAAGCCCCTTTTTGGGGATAGCATGCCCAGAATGCTTTTTCAGTAGCTGAAGAACCTAATTAGTTGTGATATCAACCCACTCTAGAATGAATGGCCGCGTTCACTATTAGCGGCTCCTTTGATTTAGGCCTAATTTCGGTCCGTTTCGGCACGTTTCGGTCCGTTTCGGCCTTTCTATGTACCGCTCCCTGTTTTGGGGACATCCCAAAGAATGTAAAATATCGTTCAAAAAATCTTTCGCAAGTAAAATATAACTGGTTCGCACAAATTATTTTAACCAGGCTTTTGGTATTAAAAGTGGACTAAAACGAGTTGCTGCTTTTGAAAAGAGCCAGAACAGCGGAACCCCGTTTTGATCACTTATCTGTGTTCGAGGAGATCAAATCAAAATTTTTTGTACGCTTTTGGGGGGAGGGGTCTCCAAAAAGAGTATGTTTTGTACGCTTGTGAAAATGTTGAAAATTGTGAACGGCCCCTGGCATAATTTTGTGGAAAAATGTCGGAAGAATTCACGTAGAAAATGGTTGTGCACACAATATATGTATAATGCTCAACAAAAAGGCCTACTCACCTCAGGACTCTACAATGTTAATCCTTCGAAAATGTCCAATACAATGTTATAAGATTTGAACGGGGGATTTATATATGGGTGTAGTTCACACCGCAGAACAATTACGTCCAATTATGCAAATATCTGACGTCATACCATTTGACCAATGTCGTCACACAGTCCCAGCGTTACTTCGCCATGCCTACCGCTCACGGCAAAATTTGGTGCAATAAATAAATTGACAGTTTGGGGCCTGTCAGGAGTCATGCTGGTTACCAATTAGCAGAAAGACCGTCACTGCAGGTGTCCATCTCTGTAGGTATCCATAGAAGTGTTGGTGCCATGCAAGATGAAACTTCAAATGTCTCTCTTCAAATGTCCTATGCGTGTGTCAACGTGTTCACTGTTTGCATCTGTCATTTTTCCTCTGAATATACATGTAGGCCTATAGCGGTTGTCCACTAATGTTTAGGCCTACAATCTGGCCCGTTTATCCCTTTCAAAGTTGCCTTCTCCATTCTACATATGTCTATGATATAAGGTTGATACCAACCGCCGCTGCTGAACCCATTGGATTCTTAGGAAAGGACTCAGGCTTTCCGCCAGGATTTTCAAGGAGGGGGGAGGGAGAGAAAAAATTTCGAAAAAAAAATATTTGAACAAAATTATTTTTTTTCAAAATTTTTTTTTCGTTTTTGTTTTTGTTAAAAATGGCCTCCAGAGTCATTTTTCACTCCAAAATGCAAAATTAGTCTTCCTTCTGCATGAAAATTGCATTTTGTTCTGGCGATCTGGGCCCGTATATTGAATAAAAATCGAAGAACAATCTCATAAAGAAGAGCAACTTTAATTGACGTCCTTCATTCATTTCCCCCCCCCCCCTCTGGGAGAAACACTGGGACTACCGTAATCCTTCGTTGGCCCACTCTCAGAATTACATGTAATTAGTTATCAAAAATAGATATCTATTTTTGCTATCATTCAGGTATTAAAACACTTAAAATCAGTATATCAAGTATATCACTGTTTATTCAACATTATACATGTACATGTACTGGAAAACACTATAAAAAACCTGTACATTTTAAGAAAATATGTGCTGAACATAAAAATCTCTCGCCGAAATAAATGGACGACACTTGACTATTCGAGGCCAATCATTCTGATGATGTTCACTGAAATTTCCTTCTTTGTGCGAAGTTACTGATTGGTCACCTGAGAATCGCCTCAACCGAAGCAGTTTCGGAGCACGTGATACGGAGCGGTTCGAAATTGCTGAGGGAGTTTAAAAAGGGACGGGATACGCCCAAATCAAATCCTCCTAATCAAGTCATTCCTGATGCTAGATATCTTTAGTCATATGGACGGTTTATAATAAAAATCATGTGAATCTTCGTCACAAAAGCAGCCGAGACGAACATGATGTCTTGGCAAGAATATTCACAGTCACCACCCACATCGAGGCAGAGGTGAAACCATCGAAGAAGTCAAGGATGGATTCTTAGATCTCGCGAGATAAACCCCACTGCCTGGGAACGTATGTTTGCAGCCATCTTGGAATGGCGCGTTTAGAAATGAAAGTTTTGTTCTCTCTCGGTCTTCCGGCCAACGTGTCTTCTTGGTTTTTGTTTAATCCTTGTTCTTGCATATGTAAACCGCACACAGGATACCAACAATCTGAAAAATATTCACAAGCAAAATTATTCTACGTTATACATGTAAAAATCTTGAAAATATCGCCATTCGTGAAAGTGGAGTCCCATCCATATCACGCCCATGCGAAATGAATGGTAGTCCGAGGAACGGAAGTCGGAATTTATTGTAAGGTTAGGCCTATATTCGAATGGTTCGGTCCTACCAAAAATTCATATGCGAGCCTTATAAATTTTTGGTCCTACTTACCTCTATCCCGACGATGCAGCATATGATACAGATCAGTAGAATGGCATACGTGTTGATGTAGTTCATTATACTGTCGTAACATGTCTGGAAATTGAATATTTATTTCGAGTAAGATGTCAATAGTTACATGTATCTCTCATGAATGTTGACCAACAAGAAAACATCGGTCCCCATTAGGCTTTACTAGGCCTACTTACCACAGTGTAATAGGAGTTAGTGGTGGTCGGGGTGACAGGACAGCTGTCGTCGTCGAGGTTCATGGTGCCGGTAGGATACTGACTATCATCTTGTTTACAACACGAGTAGGGGATGTTTGCCGTGTAGGAATTACCACCGTAGCTGTATGCTCTGTTCCACTTGGTTGCGCTTTGGAAGTTGGTGTACGAATCAACGCCGCAACAATCGAACTGAAATAAAAGATACACGGCTATACGATTGGTCGGTCCATTTTTCAAGATGGCCGCCTGGCGGCCATATTTGAATTCAGATCTGGCGGAAATGGCTGTAGCGTGCCTCAAAAACGCGCTTCCAGCGTAGGCCTACTGATCACAACGGTGAAGTGTGGGCCAAGTTGTGCTACAGATCCTCACATCCCGAGGGCGAGCTATAGGCCTACATGTAGCTGGGGAAAAGCTGTTGGCCTTTGGAAATAATGTGTGTAGCCCAGAGATGAGGTGGCACACAGATTTCCGTACCGGTAGTGTGTGCTCTCAGATTTAGGAGCTCATATCAGCGAGATGACTGGACTTGGTCCATCATGGACTTGGGCAAGATTGCCGAGATCTGCCGATGCTGAAGAAAGGCAGGCCTATAAACTTACAGTAATCTGGGTGTAGTCCCAAGCCACAGAGATGGCATTAGATGAACTCCAGCTGCCATCGTAATTCTCATTAATGCTCGTCTTCAGAGCCGAGATGGCAGAACCCTTGATCTGAAAAAAAGGTTAAAACGATGCTAAATATTTCGCCTGACTGGAACACGGTAGTGGGTCCAAAGGTTGCGGTGACGCGAACAATTTGCGAGTAAATTGAATTGCCAGTGTCATATTTTTGAATGCCCCCTCCCTCCGTCTAAGATTGCCTTCTAACTACAGAAATTCAGTCTTTCGATGGCCCGAAATGGGCGGTACCTCCCGACTTCATTTGCATATTATTTATGATGGTGCAGCATTAAATAGTCGTTTTCGGAGTGTGACAACACGAAAGGTGGTCCGGTAATTAAAAAAAATCATGAAAGCTTACCTGCTCGAAAAATACAGCGACAAGAATCATGGCAATGACCTCGACCAGGAGGATTATACTGACGCAGATGATGTACTGGAGCGGAAGAAAACATAAATTCAGAAAGTATATGGTTATAATGTTGGTGTCGACACTCCCTCAGTGTCGTCGATACCGTAATCGGACGAAAGAAAAAGAAAAAGCAAAAAAGAAAGAAGCAATGATCCAAAGGAGGACAAAGATAAAGAGAAGGAAGAAATCACGGAGTAGACGGAAGAATGGTGTGCTAATGGTGAAAGACTGATGTGCAAAAGAAAGACTGATGAAGTGTGGGAAGGAAAGAAAGAAACAACAAAAAGAAAGACAAAGGGGAACGAGAGGAGAACGAAACGAATAGCAGAACGACCCTAAAGGCGCCTATCCACAGAAGAGTAGGCCTAAATGTCTACACTTTCTAGCACGGTTCTTGAAATTCAGAAGAAAAAGGCGTATGCGAGAAAACTCACGGAGGAGCACCTTCTCTGTCTATACTTACAACGACAAGACAGATTTTGTTTTCGTTGCAGGCGCCACAGAAACCAGAAAATCCAACGATGAAGATGAAGGCACCGACTCCAATAAGTGCATATGACGCCCCTAGAAGAAGGCCGGAGACGTTCAGGGAGCCAAAGTTAAACACCGAAAGAAAACTTGCTATAGACGAGGGGTCGACGGCTATCCAGATTCCGACGCCGAGAAGGACGGCTCCGGCAATCTGAAAAAGGAAAAGAGAGCATTTGACTTTTCTCCTGTTTTGTTTATAGCGTGTCCCACTGAAAATGCTGATGAGTTTTGGCAGTTTTCTATACAAAATCTACGAAAGAATTTATGACAATGGCCACGGAAGTGGTGATTAATTAAGGGTATGAAACTGCGGAGAGGTTAAGAATCGTAGCTGGAGAAAAGCCGATTCTCTTTGCCGACGCCGTGAAAGGCTGGTTTTTTCCTCGAAGTTTGCTGTCGCTCATCCAGGGAAATCCGTCGTAGGCTATATCAACCGACAAAGAACGACGCTCGGCCTAAGTTGTTCGCCTTTTCTCGACATAAACCTCCCTGGTGTCTAGCATGACGGTGTACATGTCCGTGCACTTACGAAGAAGCCGATGTTGAACGCGATCAGCAGCCATTTTGCGATGCCTTTCGGTGTGCAGCAAGAGCAGCAGCAGCAGCAGCAGCAACAGCAACAATCAAGGACCATGGTGACGTGTCTGAAAAAGATTGGAGAAACCGAGACATTGTGACGAACTGATCTAATCTAATGTCCACAGTCGGTCGATTTGTGACGGCCATATGAGGTCATTTCTATACCGACCAAATGGGGACACATGTAGCCTATACTCTTGTTACATAAACGTCGTGGACTTCACGCCAGTCCCATTTTGTGTGACAGAGGGTTTGCAGCAGGCCTCCCATGCAGGAATATGTTCCCGAGTGTGAATCACGTGGACCAGGCGCGGATCGAGGATTTTGGTAGAGGGGTCAGGGCCGGCGAAGGGGATCGTTGCAGGCGGGCGCCGAATATGCACGTGCCAACTGGGCAGTAGACGCGATTAGAAGGCAGTAGACGCGATTTCCTGGCATCTCAGTATCAAAACAGACGCTTTCTTTTTTGCATTTTTTGCTTATTGCCGTAAAAAACAATTGGTGGTGGAGAGCAGGGGGGTCACGCCCCTCCCCCTGGATCCGCGCCTGGTGCACAGATAATTTTGGGGAACAGCAAAACATGGCAAAAAATAGATATCAAATACTTGTACCTTCAAAACACTTACCTTTCTTACGACGAATATTGTGCACTCCTAAGTAACCACAACAAAACAGGCCTACTTTCTGTTGACAGGGTCGAAAAAAACGCCTGTGTAGGCCTGCGCGTTGGATTAACAAAAGTATATAAGCCTCTGTATGAAACTAATAAATGCTATTATATCGCATGGTAGCCCTAACGGATTAGCCTAGGCTATGACGTATGGCATGTTTTTAACACGTCGTTAGGGCCTCGGTCATTTTCTGTGCGTTTAAACCAATCTCGGCTGAAGTAGGCCTATGCAAACCCTCACTAAATTTACGCACGTTAAAATACGGATAAGGGAGTAAGAAATAGTGAGTTTAAGAAACCATACGTTAACGTTAACGCTAACGTTAATGACATCATTTCGACGTCACATCGAAAGAATCTGTTGCATTTCTTCTGGGGGTGACGTCCTTTTGACGTAATTAGCGTTAACGTTTGGTTTCTTAAACTCACTAATAAAAGTGGAAAATAAGAAGTGGGAAATTTGGACTTTTGCGCCAATTTGTCAATTTCTCAAATGGGATATATACTGTAGTAATTTTTACCCATTTCCGTACGCGCCAAGTCTGTCCCAGGGGCTTTAAAGGAGCACGGTATTGAATCTCAAATGCGTTATTTGACTGCCGACGTAGAGTGAGCCACCTAGCGGCAGTAACACGAACTACAAAAATGCATTACAAAATGTACGGAGGAAATCGGGTCAACTCGCCAATACGTCGTTGGTCCCTGGGTTGGAGAGTGGCACAGTGGCGCCGGCTGTCGAGAAAAAGTGGCAATACCGTGCTCCTTTAAGCTCATTTTATTTTCGTAGCGGAGGGTTACAAATTTCCACATCGTTGAAGGAAATTGTATTTGTAGTTGAATTTGCGTGACGTCAATTTTTTATAACGGACCCACCAGATTACCACGAAATTGCCAACCAACACCACCAAGTGCAACGGGACATTATCACACGTTTGGTCAATCTGCTTATGGTCAATCTTCCGACAGACGTCACTGGAGTATTGTCATGGAATAACATAGACCATGTAGCCATAGCAACGAGTACACAAATCGCCATGTTTTTGTTTGTGTCAAGAGGCCAATATTGCGTCACAAATTTTAGTCGGTTCCAACCTGTCACAGCACGCATCTACGCTATTCGAATATATGCGCCGTCTAAACGGAGCGCAAAGACGGGAACCAGTCTACTGGCCGATGTTGGTACCTATTTCGTGTCTCTGCCGTCGATACAGCCGTGGCGCTACAGTCGCTTGCCGTCGAGCGCCACGGGTGTTTTCGACGGAACAGACGGGAACTGATCCACCTTTTTGTCAGACATGTCAGAGTTCTCACAAAATGTAATGTAAAACTCACTAAATAACAATATATTTTCATTTATTCTGAAAAATGTTGGACAAATATTAATTAATTCATGAAAACACAATTAATTCATGAAAACACAAGAAACTAAACTTTAATTTGTTTAAGTGCACGGGGCATACAGAGCCTTAGACAAGTAAGGGGGGTGCTATAATTGGCATGGCGGTATTCTTTATATAAATACCTCCGTGGTATTGGTAAAGTTCTGTGGATTGTTCTACATATCATTGACACAATGTACTACATATAATTGACAATGGACCTAGCATGACCTGATAGTTATAGACTTGTATGTCTGTTTTTGCCTCCAAAAACTTTCAACTTATGGAAAATGAATTTCAAATAATTGTAATACATATACCTCCAACACAATCATGTAAATAATGTGCATTCATTCACCCAAAGTGCATTTTCTTAATGACTGTAAAATGGCTTTTTAAAGAAAATTTCTCCAGACAAGGCAAGTCCCTTAAATCAGGACTTCTCCTTTAAATCAACAACTTTTCCCTTGAACCATCAACGTTTCCCTTCAATCATCAACTTTTCCCCTGAACCATCAACTTTTCCCTTGAACCATCAACCTTTCCCCGGAACCATCAACTTTTCCCTATCATCAACTTTTTCCTTGAAATCATCAATTTTCCCTTGAAATCATCAACTTTCCCCTTGAATCATCAACTTTTCCCTTCAATCATCAACTTTCCCCTTGAATCATCAACTTTTCCCGTCAATCATCAACTTTCCCCTTGAATCATCAACTTTCCCCTTGTATCATCAACTTTTCCCTTGAAATCATCAGATTTTCCCTTGAAGTCATCAACTTTTCCCTTGAAATCATCATCTTTTCCCTACAGTCATCAACTTCACCACAAGTAATGAACCTCATATGCATAACATTTTGTTAATAGCTCTAAGCAAATGCCAAAATCAGATGGCTGCATTTCCAAATCTCTAAATATGGAAGAGCTGGCCATGAACAGACACGATCTCAGTGTTTGTGCAGTACTTTAAATGCAATTTTTACACGGATGCTAGACAGGACAAACGTCCTACTAGACAGGACAAACGTCCTACCTTCAACAACCAACAGTGACCAAAGTGATTGTTTCAGTTCATGATTATCTAACATGAGATTCTGTTAACATTTCAAGCACAATTCATTCAGGAAAATCCGCCCAGTGGTGAAACTTCTGTCCATCAAAGTCCCCTGCATTTCTCACCACTAACAGAATTTCACCACACAGAAATCGAGTCCCTCAAAGGGCACAGCGCTTAGGCCATTCTTTTTTTATTTGTTGTTTAGCGGATTTTTTTCCAGTAAACTCAAGACAGGAGACAGGAAAAAAAATAAAAATAAAAGTCCAATCTTTCTGATGGATTTATATTTTTCGTTTTAGCTAGCCTTTATCCAGTGAAACCAAGACAGGTGGAAATTAAAAAACTCAAATATCATGATTGCTGTTGATGTTGCCGATCTGCCCGGCCGACGAACGCGGCAAATGTTCGAAAATATCCCCCACAACAGCACTGGACGGGACCTCACCAAATGTTTTTAATAGAGTGCTCACACCTCGCTGAAGAATGATTTTGAAAAAAACATTGAAAGGTTGAAAAACGGGACAGGCGGAAATAAAAAAGATGTTTTTTTCCAATTTTATTTTTTTTCCAAATTGCCAAAATCTAACTACGGCGGGTCCGCTAAACAACAAATAAAAAAAGAATGGCCTTAGGGTCAAAATTTGGGAACTTGGCACACGTTTTCAAGAAAAGCACTTTTTCAAAGGTGTTCATAACTTTGTTGTCTCCATGAAAGTCCTGCCCAGCACATACTGACAACACTCTCAAACTCTTTTAAATCGACCCTTGTTGATTGATATCAACTCTCTACTACGCTGCCTTTTATTGTGACCAATCAAATGCTGATGTGACTTCGGTGAATTTTACATCATCGCCAGCTGAAAGAGAAAATATTGAGAAATTCTGGTTGGAAGATAAATTTGAGCCGAACTCAAGCTGACCCAGTGCATAGTTTGGTAGTCACGCGTGCTAACTACTCAACCTGTGGGCTCGGGCCTAGCATTTGCAACGTGTATTCTTTACTCGCTTTTGTTTGAGATTCAACCATAATACCCCTTTCCAGTTTGGAAAACCCTCCAATCTCGTACTTACCAGATCATCAGCATCCTCAGAATTCTCTGCCTCCTCGGGCTCTTCCTCCTTCACTTCATCAGCCAATAACTCTGCTGCCTCTCCCTTTGTCACACCGCTATACTCGCATTCACTCTTGTCTATAAGGGTCAGCTTATCTGCAAAACAGATCACGGTTATGCATCGCTACAGGCGCGTGTCCAGAATTTCGAGCAGAGGGGGTCTAGGAAAGCCCGAGGGGGGAGCGTGAGAGGGGTGTCCACCCTCACATTAGAAAGTTTGTAAAATCTGCACACCGCAGACGCCATTTCCCAGCATTTCAGCCAACATCTACTTGCCTCTCCCATGTAAAAATGTAACGATACCTACTTTTTACAATCTCCTGCCAAAAATCTTTCTTGTTTTTCTCCTTTAAAGTCTCCTTCAATTCCACTAAATAGTTATTGAACGTGTTTGGCTCTGAATTCTGAAAAACAAACATCGAGTTGATCAATTTCTGGAATGAACCATCCCACTGCGTTGGCAAGAAGTGCAAAGACTAGTGTGACAAACAGATGTACCAAATTATGGACAAAGGCTTACCTTTACGCATTCATCTCTCAGCGCCTTCAGACAGTCCATAGCCTTGCCAAAAGTCTGTGCTCCAAATGATGCCAAAATGGTCTTGATGATGACATTTTTCATCATTTTACACGCTAGAAACAATGAAGAACATTTCATATTAAAACACATTATAACTTAATAAGTACAAAAAAGAATATCAGTACTTTTATGGTGTATCAAGTCTTTGATGGTGGGACACATGACCTGATCTAGCAAACGTAGGACTGGTTTTGTGGTGGAGGGTCATATACCTTCTTCAAATCGGTCTTCCTCCTTGGCCGAGACGATACTTCTGAAGTCTTCCACCGGTGTCACAGTCCCGACCTCCGTCACTGTACCCCTGGCGATATCAGCCATCCCTGCTGCAACCTCCACCTTGGCCTTCTTGGGTGCAGGTCCTTCATCATCGCTGAAATTGAAAAGGGAGGTCTTAAGTTCAGAACTTATGAAATTACTTAGACAAAGTCTGATACTGAAAACAAGTGATTCTGCCGAAGACACAGCTGAAACTTGTTTCCCTGTAAATGTATTGGAACGTCCTACTCCACGAGTAATTGTCTAAACATTCTTAATCTGAATAGTGCAGAACTTTGGAAGGGTCAGGTAGCCAATGGGACAACGCATGAACTGTGTCAAAAAATGCCCAATAGCGCATTTTCAGGGTTTCTAAATCGACTTGAGAGAAAACTTTTCTTACTTTTCTTTGAACACGTTCTGCCCTGTTTGTTCCTCTTTCTTCTGCTGGACGACCTCCAGTTTGAATTTCTCTTTCATTTTTTCGACGGTCGCTTCAGTCCTCGTCACGACCTCGTCGGCTGGTTTGAGGTAGTTTGCTACGACAGGATTGAGCTCTGGCAAGGGTTCGTCTGGGTTGAGCGCCCGGTGCTGAAGACACTAGGATCAGCAGAAAATACAAATTTGTAGAAGCAGCTCCGACAGAATTTTCACACCTTGAGTTGCAACTTAATGAAATTGAAAAATTATGTCTATTATGCTGTAAATTCAGTGGAAAACTTCAAACTTCTTAATTTTGTACAGCGTCTCTCAGTCCTGAAGGCGTCCTTTATTGAGAGGTTTCTCTGTTCATACCTGAAAAAGTCTCTGCCTATAGGGGTTGAATGTCAATTTTGGTTTCAATGCCTCTGTTTTCTCCTCTTCATCATCCCTGTCGGGGTGACAGGACAGCTGTCGTCGTCGAGGTTCATGGTGCCGGTAGGATACTGACTATCATCTTGTTTACAACACGAGTAGGGGATGTTCGCCGTGTAGGAATTTCCACCATAGCTGTATGCTCTGTTCCACTTGGTTGCGCTTTGGAAGTTGGTGTACGAATCAACGCCGCAACAATCGAACTGAAATAAAAGATACACGGCTATATGATTGGTCGGTCCATTTTTCAAGATGGCCGCCCGGCGGCCATATTTGAATTCAGATCTGGCGGAAATGGCTGTAGCGTGCCTCAAAAACACGCTTCCAGCGTAGGCCTACTGATCACAACGGTGAAGTGTGGGCCAAGTTGTGCTACAGATCCTTCACATCCCGAGGGCGAGCTATAGGCCTACATGTAGCTGGGGAAAAGCTGTTGGTCTTTGGAAATCATGTGTGTAGCCCAGAGATGAGGTGGCACACAGATTTCCGTACCGGTAGTGTGTGCTCTCAGCTTTAGGAGCTCATATCAGCGAGATGACTGGACTTGGTCCATCATGGACTTGGGCAAGATTGCCGAGATCTGCCGATGCTGAAGAAAGGCAGGCCTATAAACTTACAGTAATCTGGGTGTAGTCCCAAGCCACAGAGATGGCATTAGATGAACTCCAGCTTCCATCGTAATTCTCATTAATGCTCGTCTTCAGAGCCGAGATGGCAGAACCCTTGATCTGAAAAAAAGGTTCAAATGAAAATATTTGGGGTGAATGGAACTCTGTGGCGGATTCTAACAATTCAACGAGTGTAAATTATTACCACCGTCATATTTTTGAATGCGCCTCTCCGTTTAAGATTACCTTCTTACTACAGAAATTCTGTCTTTTAATGGGCCGAAATGTGGGAAGTCCTCTGCGTGCGCGCAAGGGAGGTAGGCTGGCCTAATTCGAATCCATCCTGTGAACTAGGCCTACGTGTGGTCACTTCGGACTTCCTGACTACACCAAAAAGGCACCCCGTGAGGCATGAGGGAATTTGATCAAATGACAAGACATTTTCATGAAAGCTTACCTGCTCGAAAAACACAGCGACAAGGATCATGGATTATACTGACGCAGATGATGTACTGGAACGGAAGAAAACATAAAAATGAGAAATATTTTTATAGTATGATGTTGATGTATGATGTTGACGACACTGAGTGTCGTTGATCACGTATGTGTAATTGGACATACGAAAAAGCAAAGAAAGGACGAATGATCCCAAAAGAGGACAAAGATAAAGAGAAGGAAGGAAAACGTAAGATTTTTCAAAAATATTTTTATGGTCATATTGATGTTGACATTCAATGTAGTCGATACCGTAGCGGATGAAAGAAAAAGCAAAGAAAGAAGGAACGATCCTAAGGAGGACAATTTTATATAAGAGAAGGAAGGACAAAGATAAGAGAAGGAAGAAATCACGGAGTATAAGGAAGAATGGAGTGCAAATGGAGAGTGATGTGCAAATTAAGACACGGATGTGCAAATTAAGAGACTGATGAAGTGTGTGAAGGAAAGAAAGAAACAGAAAGAAAGACAAAGTGGGGAACGAGAGGAGAACGAAATGAATAGCAGAACGACCCTAAAGGCGCCTATCCACAGAAGAGTAGGCCTAAATGTCTACATTTTCTCGCACGGTTCTTGAAATTCAAAAGAAAAAGGCGTATGCGAGAAAACTCACGGAGGAGCACCTTTTCTGTCTATACTTACAACGACGAGACAGATTTTGTTTTCGTTGCAGGCGCCACAGAAACCAGAAAATCCCACGATAAAGATGAAGGCACCGACTCCGATAAGTGCATAGGAGGACCCCAGCAGAAGACCGGAGACGTTCAGGGAGCCAAAGTTAAACACCGAAAGAAAGCTTGCTATAGACGAGGGGTCGACGGCTATCCAGATTCCGACGCCGAGAAGGACAGCTCCGGCAATCTGAAAAAGGAAAAGAGAGCACTTGACTTTTCTTCTGTTTTGTTTACAGCGTGTCCCACTGAAAATGCTGATGAATTTTGGCAGTTTTCTATACAAAATCTACGAAAGAATTTATGACATTGGCCACGGAAGTGGTGAAGGGTATGAAACTGCGGAGAGGTTAAGAATCGTAGCTGGAGAAATGCCGATTCTCTTTGCCGACGCCGTGAAAGGCTGGTTTTTTCCTCGGAAGTTTGCTGTCGCTCATCCAGGGAAATCCGTCGTATATCAACAGACAAAGAACGACGCTCGGCCTAAGTTGTTCGCCTTTACTCGACATAAACCTCCCTGGTGCCTGTGTCTGGCATGACGGTGTAAGCGTACTTACGAAGAAGCCGATGTTGAACGCGATCAGCAGCCATTTTGCGATGCCTTTCGGTGTGCAGCAAGAGCAGCAGCAGCAGCAGCAGCAGCAACAGCAACAATCAAGGACCATGGTGACGTGTCTGAAAAAGATTGGAGAAACCGAGACATTGTGACGAACTGATCTAATCTAATGTCCACAGTCGGTCGATTTGTGACGGCCATATGAGGTCATTTCTATACCGACCAAATGGGGACACATGTAGCCTACCCTTGTTACATAAACGTGGACTTCACGCCAGTCCCATTTTGTGTGACAGAGGGTTTGCATCAGGCCTCCCATGCAGGAATATGTTCCCGAGTGTGAATCACTTGGATCAGGCGCGGATCGAGGATTTTGGTAGACGGGGTCAGGGCCGGCGAAGGGGATCGTTGCAGGCGGGCGCCGAATATGCACGCGCCAACTGGGGGTCTGGGTGGCCTCCCCATGAAATTTTGAAATTTAGAAGGCAGTAGACGCGATTTCCTGGCATCTCAGTATCAAAACAGACGCTTTCTTTTTTGCATTTTTTGCTTATTGCCGTAAAAAACAATTGGTGGTGGAGAGCAGCGGGGGGTCACGCCCCTCCCCCTGGATCCGCGCCTGGTGCACAGATAATTTTAGGGAACAGCAAAACGTGGCAAAAAAAATCAAATACTTGTACCTTCAAAACACTTACCTTTCTTACGACGAATATTCTGCACTCCTAAGTAACCACAACAAAACAGGCCTACTTCTGTTGACAGGGTCGAAAAAACGCCTGTGTAGGCCTAGCGTTGGATTAACAAAAGTATATAAGCCTCTGTATGAAACTAATGCTATTATATCGCATGGTAGCCCTAACGGATTAGCCATGCTATGACGTGTGGCATGTTTTTAACACGTCGTAAGGCTCGGTCATTTTCTGTGCGTTTACACCAATCTCGGCTGGAGTAGGCCTATGCAAACCCTCACCCCCGTTTACGCATGTTAAAATACGGATAAGGGAGTAAGAAATAAAAGTGGAAAATAAGAAGTGGGAAATTTGGACTTTTGCGCGAATTTGTCAATTTCTCAAATGGGATATAATTTTTTCCCATTTCCGTACGCGCCAGTCTGTCCCAGGGGCTTTAAGCTCATTTTATTTTCGTAGCGGAGGGTTACAAATTTCCACATCGTTGAAGGAAATTGTATTTCTAGCTGATTTTGCGTGACGTCAATTTTTTTATAACGGACCCACCAGATTACCACGAACTTGCCAACCAACAACACCAAATGCAACAGTGCATATCACACACTTGGTCAATCTGCTTATGGTCAATCTTCCGACAGACGTCACTTAGAATAACACAGCCCATGTAGCCATAGCAACGAGTACACAAATCGCCATGTTTCTGTTTGTGTCAAGAGGCCAATATTGCGTCACAAATTTTAGTCGGTTCAAACCTGTACTGTCACAGCACGGATCTACGCAATTCGAGTAAAGCGCCGCCGGAACGGAGCGGCAAAGAGGGGAATCAGTCTACTGGCTGATGTAGCTATTTCCTCTCTCTGCCGCCGACACACTCGTGGCGCTACAGTCGCTTGCCGTCAAACGCCACGTGTGTGTTGACGGAACAGATGGGAACTGATCCACCTTTTTGTCAGAGTTCTAACAAAATGTAATGTAAAACTCACTAATTAACAATATATTTTCATTTATTCTGAAAAATGTTGGACAATTAGTAATTCATGAAAACACAATTAATTCATGAAAACACAAGAAACTAAACTTTAACAAATTCAATTTGTTTAAGTGCACAGGGCATACAGAGCCTCAGACAAGTAAGGTTAACTGTGGGGTGCTATTGGCATGGAGGTATTCTTTATATAAATACCTCCGTGGTATTGGTAAAGTTCTGTGGATTGTTCTATCAATGTACTACATATAATTGACAATGGACCTAGCATGACCTGATAGTTATAGACTTGTAGTGTCTGTTTTTGCCTCCAAAAACTTTCAACTTATGGATAATGAATTTCAAATAATTGTAATACATATACCTCCAACACAATCATGTAAATAATGTGCATTCATTCACCCAAAGTGCATTTTCTTAATGACTGAAAAATGGCTTTTTGAAGAAATTTTCTCCATAGATTCTCAGCTTTTGAAGGCAAGTCCCTTGAATCAGGACTTTTCCTTTAAATCATCTACTTTTCCCTTGAACCATCAATGTTTCCATTCATCAACTTTTCCCTTGAACCATCAACCTTTCCCCTGAACCATCAACTTTTCCCTATCATCAACTTTTTCCTTGAAATCATCAATTTTCCCTTGAAATCATCAACTTTCCCCTTGAATCATCAACTTTTCCCTTCAATCATCAACTTTCCCCTTGAATCATCAACTTTTCCCGTCAATCATCAACTTTCCCTCTTGAATCATCAACTTTCCCCTTGTATCATCAACTTTTCCCTTGAAATCATCAACTTTTCCCTTGAAATCATCAACTTTTCCCTTGAAATCATCAACTTTTCCCTTCAGTCATCAACTTTACCACATGTTATGAACCTCATATACATAACAGTTTGTTAATAGCTCTAAGCAAATGCCAAAATCACATGGCTGCATTTCCAAATCTCTAAATATGGAAGAGCTGGCCATGAACAGACACGATCTCAATGTTTGTGCAATACATTTTGAAATGCACTTAAAAATGCAATTTTTACACGGATGCTAGACAGGACAAACGTCCCACCTTCAACAACCAACAGTGAACAAAGTGATTGTTTCAGTTCATGATTATCTAACATGAGATTCTGTTAACATTTCAAGCACAATTCATTTAGGAAAATCCGCCCAGTGGTGAAACTTCTGTCCATCAAAGTCCCCTGCATTTTTCAACCACTAACAGAATTTCACCACACAGAAATCGAGTCCCTCAAAGGGCACAGCGCTTAGGGTCAAAATTTGGGAACTTGGCACACGTTTTCAAGAAAAGCACTTTTTCAAAGTTGTTCATTTGTTGTCTCCATGTAAGTCCTGCCCAGCACATACTGACAACACTCTCAAACTCTTTTAAATCGACCCTTGTTGATCGATATCAACTCTCTACTACGCTGCCTTTTATTGTGACCAATCAAATGCTGATGTGACTTTGGTGAATTTTACATCATCGCCAGCTGAAACAGAAAATGTTGAGAAATTTTGGTTGGAAGATAAATTTGAGTCGAACTCAAGCTGACCCAGTGCATTAGTTTGGTAGTCACGCGTGCTAACTATTTGACCTGTGGGCTCGGGCCTAGCATTTGCAACGTGTATTTTTTACTCGCTTTTGTTTGAGATTCAACCTAATACCCCTTTCCAATTTGGAAAACCCTCCGATCTCATACTTACCAGATCATCAGCATCCTCAGAATTCTCTGCCTCCTCGGGCTCTTCTTCCTTCACCTCGTCAGCCAGTAAATCTGCTGCCTCTCCCTTTGTCACGCCGCTATACTCGCATTCACTCTTGTCTATAAGGGTCAGCTTGTCTGCAAAACAGATCACGGTTATGCATCGCTACAGGCGCGTGTCCAGGATTTCGAGCAGAGGGGGGTCTAGGAAAGCCCGAGGGGGAGCGCGAGAGGGGTGTCCACCCTCACATTGGAAAGTCTGGAAAATCTGCACACCGCAGATGCCATTTCCCAGCATTTCAGCCAACATCTACTTGCCTCTCTCCCTTTTATTTACACGTATGTAAAAAAATCTATGGTCTGCGCGAGCAGGGGGTCCAGACCCCCTGGACACGTGCCTGCACAACATCCACTCTAAATTGCAGGCACCTAAAGTAAGGAGGAGTATTTTGCCCACTGACTAATGTGCACGCCAGTAAAAATCCTCATGGGTTGCCATGCAAGAAGGCCCGATTCCACAGCAAGAGAACAATGTATTTATACCCACTTTTATATTTCGGACCAGGAAAAATTTAACGATACCTACTTCTTACAATCTCCTGCCAAAAATCTTTCTTGTTTTTCTCTTTTAAAGTTTCCTTCAATTCCACTAAATAATTATTGAACGTGTTTGGCTCTGAATTCTGGAAAATGAACATCAAGTTGATCAATTTCTGGAATGAACCATCCCATTGCGTGGCAAGAAGTGCAGGCCTTGTCTTTTAAGGCGTGTTAAAAAGTGCATGCGCCTCGCAAACAATAGAATTTCTATTGTTTGCGAGTGCATGCACTTTTTAGCACGCCTTGACAAGGCCTGAAGTGCAAAGACTAGTGTGACAAACAGATGTACCACATTATGGACAAAGGCTTACCTTTACACATTCGTCTCTCAACGCCTTCAGACAGTCCATAGCCTTGCCAAAAGTCTGTGCTCCAAATGATGCCAAAATGGTCTTGATGATGACATTTTTCATCATTTTACACGCTAGCAACAAGAACATTATAACACATTATAACTTACAAAGTTTTAAAATAGAATATCAGAGCTTTATGGTGTATCAAGTCTTTGATGGTGGGACACATGACCTGATCTAGCAAACATAGGACTGGTTTTGTGGTGGAGGGTCACATACCTTCTTCAAATCGGTCCTCCTCCTTCGCCGAGACGATACTTCTGAAGTCTTCCACCGGTGTCACAGTCCCGACCTCCGTCACTGTACCCCTGGCGATATCAGCCATCCCTGCTGCAACCTCCACCTTGGCCTTCTTGGGTGCAGGTCCTTCATCATCGCTGAAATTGAAAAGGGAGGTCTTAAGTTCAGAAGGGATGAAACTACTTAGACAAAGTCTGATACTGAAATCAAGTGATTCTGCCGAAGACACAGCTGAAACTGTTGTTTCCCTGTAAATGTATTGGAACGTCCTACTCCACGAGTAATTGTTGAAACATTCTTAATCTGAATTGTGCAGAACTTTGGAAGGGTCAGGTAGCCAATGGGACAACGCATGAACTGTGTCAAAAAATGCCCAATAGCGCATTTTCAGGGTTTCTAAATCGACTTAAGAGAAAACTTTTCTTACTTTTCTTTGAACACGTTCTGCCCTGTTTGTTCCTCTTTCTTCTGCTGGACGACCTCCAGTTTGAATTTCTCTTTCATTTTTTCGACGGTCGCTTCAGTCCTCGTCACGACCTCATCGGCTGGTTTGAGGTAGTTTGCTACGACAGGATTGAGCTCTGGCAAGGGTTCGTCTGGGTTGAGCGCCCGGTGCTGAAGACACTAGGAGCAGTAGAAAATACAAATTTGTAGAAGTAGCTACGGCAGAATTTTCACACCTTGAGTTAGTAGCAACTTTTAATGAAATTGAAAAATTATGTCTATTATGCTGTAAGTTCAGTGGAAAACTTCAAACTTCTTAATTTTGTACAGCGTCTCTCAGTCCCGAAGGCGTCCTTTATTGGGAGAATTTCTCTGTTCATACCTGAAAAAGTCTCTGCCTATAGGGGTTGAATGTCAATTTTGGTTTCAATGCCTCTGTTTTCTCCTCTTCATCATCCCTAGAAATGGAAAGATATATGGGTTAATATATGGGTAATATACTCTAGTTTCGTGTTTTTAACACACCTCCATTACAAGGTGGTGAGACCGCCTCCATCGTAACATGCATTGAGTATGACAATAGGCCTCTTGGAGTAAAAGGCCAAGGCGGAGACAGGGCGGGGGAGGATTGAATTTAGCTGACCGCATGTTGTAACTGATCAGACTATGAATGACTTGTGGTTTGGTATTTATCCTTGCGGCGTTCGGCCGTCAGTAGGAGTTGAATGAAATCGACCACGCGGACTAGATAACCCGAAAAGGCCTAGACATCTCGAGCGGTGCGGCCCAGCGATTGGTCATCCGTGGTGAATGAACTGAAAGATCCTTTGTGTACCTATTGCGGGGGCGGCACATTCAGTGCCCGCCTTGAATATCTGAAAGGTGTGTTAAAAACACGAAACTAGAGTATGACTCCTATATGGGTAAGGGTAGGCCTTGTATAGTTTTGGATTAGGCCAACAGGCCAGGCCCAGAATGGGACTGATGTTTGCGATCATCGACTGAGGGTTTTAGAGGGCTCAAATGAAACAGGACGCTGTATAAGTTTGACTCGAAGACCTATGGAGAGGTGCATAAATTTATTGAACTCTGACCTCCTCCTGCAATACTTACTCAACAACATTGGTCAGGTCCATATCCGTGATAAGGTTGTCTATAACTTGTAACTGCTCCGATGACGGTTTGTATTTTTTTAATGCTGGTGGTATGTCATCAGTCAGAGGGAGCGACCCGAACGTAAACTGTCGGACGTCCTCCATGAATGGCAGCTCGGAATACATCAAACACTGGAAAAAGAATCAAATCTGGACACTTTGATAAAAGTATCACGCGCAAATTTTTAATTTTTCCGAAGTGCAGATTTTTACTACATTATGTACTTTCTTGGTGGACCCATACACCTGGTATTTGTATTTGTATTAGATTTTTCCTTTGGGGCCGAAACCATAGTATTACTGACCGTGTATTACAGAAGAGGCCATTTCAAGCTACCCGGTACTCATGTTCTTCACTTGGATGGGGTCTTTTAATTGCCCTTGCAAAGGCACACGGTACAAGGCACCACAGCTTACTGTCCCATGCGACAGACTCAAGAGCCAGGGATGATTAATCCCACATAGCCTGGGATTCGAACCCAGGACCTGCTGCTTGCTAAGCGGACGTGATAACCACAAGGCTCCTGGTTCTGCAACCAGACCATGGGAAAACCAATACAGGCTACCTGGTCCTCCAAAACGAACCCACCTCATACTTAGCCTTTATATGTGGAGACAGAAATCCCATCTTTGGCGCTCCCTTATTGGCATACACTCGACGTACAATGATGACACTGTTTGTTTCGTATAACGCTTGGATGAGGGCGGACAGCGCCACAGCTGCTGCATCGTCCCCTTTATCGGCGACACAACAGTAAACACTTGTTCCCATATAATGATGACGTTTAACCTGAAAATAATGACAAATGTATCAAGCCCCAACAACTTCTTCATCAAGCCCCCAAAATCTCTTCAACAAACCCAATATTTCTCGATCAAATCCCCAAACCCCAAAAGTCCAAGTCATGCAAGCAATCGTGAAGCATACCGAGGCGGCTTCGCCGGCAACTCACGTTTTCTGATTTCGTCATTCCTAGCACCTTGAAGCATTTTTCTGCTTGTAATTTCATTCCGTCAATGTCCTCAGCAGAGAACGGGATCAAATCCTTCCCATAGCGATGACCTTGAACTGTGTCGTCTTTCTCGACCTCTGTCTCCGCCTCGTCGTTAAGGTGGAGCGTTCGCTCTGTTTGAATGGCTGCCTCTACATCCCTCGCGTAGACTTTTTTGAACGATTTTGTCTTTGCTTCTGTGACCTGAAAATATTGTTGGAGCACATCAGAACATGCGAAATATCAATGGAGCACATCAAAACACATGATATAACACTGGAGCACATCAGAACACTTGACACATCATTGGAGCACATCAAAACACTTGACACATCATTGGAGCATATCAAAACGCTTGGAATATCATTGGAGCACATCAGAACACTTGACACATCATTGGAGCACATCAAAACGCTTGAAATATCATTGGAGCACATCAGAACACTTGAATATCATTGGAGCACATCAAAACACTTATTTTATCACATGAGTTTGAAACAAAATCAAAGTCTAAGTAAGATATTGCAAAGCACAGCCAATCAATTGTCTGCACAAGTTGATTTCAATTCTGCCTAAATGAGAACTCACTCATCAAAGGACACTTACCCTCGTATACATACAGATTGGAATTTTTAAGTCCGCCCCAATGTCTAGAGTGCATTTCCATGCAGTTTGTTTTACGGATTTTGTTTGGAAGTAGCTCAGTGCTGGTAGCGCTTCTCTGAAACCAAGAGACAACATGATTAGTCTAAAGGCATTTTTGTACATCACATTTTCGGCATTTTCTTCCACTAGAAAACTGCTACAAAGTCTCAATTTTAAACGAGGCAACATTTATGAAGGGTTGTAAAATTCAGAAAGTATTTTCACTGCTCCCTCAAATAAAAGGAGAACAGCGAGTTTTACTTAAGAGTTAGAGGAAATCAAAGAATGACAGGACAAATACTCACGCAAAGGAATAACACTCCCCTTCAACCTCAGACAAGATGTGTCTGATCATCGTCTCTCCTGCTCTCTGCTGCGGAGTCTTCTCTTTCACGTGACCATTTGCATTTGCCGCATCTGGTGGACCCTCATCATCATCGTCATCATCTAAAGATGGACCACTGAAAGGGGGTTTTCAGAGAGAATTAAAATGAGGACTTCAAGAGTATTTTGGGCACTAAGATGTCTTTGTCACCATCCATGTATCCATTTCACATTTTGCAAAGAATCAACTCACTTTGGCTTATATTGGCACATTACCCACATATCTTCCACAAGTCGGACCAAGCAAACACTTACATGACATTCAGTTCAACTTCACCCTTTAGAGCAGCGACTATTGTGTCGATGTTATCGTCACCAAACTCGGCACTGAGATCTGAGAATAAGATCAACCTCTTTCCTGTAATCCCCCGTTTACCTCTGAAGGAAAAAAGGATGGAACAAAAATAATACACGCAAAGGATTTAGCAGCAATTGAACAACAAGTTAATCCACATTTTAACACCATTCATGTTCAAATCTAAGGAGATAAGACCTTTTTTCCTTGAAATTGGCAATTTTTTCAATAAAATTTGCAGGTTTTCCATGAAATTGACAAAATTTCCTTGAAAACTGCAGTTTTCCTTGAAATGCGTGAATTTCCCTTGAAACTTGACTTATACAGAGAGATTGAGTGTTAAAAATAATGCATACTTTGTAGCTTTCATCAGGTGATCCACAGCCACAACCAGTGCATCAATGACTGACAAGTCAAGGAAAAGAAGATGCAATTCATTCACAGTCACCTGCCAAGTTTAAACAACTGTAATGTCCCCTCTACCAGTAAATGAAAATGACATTGCCTTCTGTTCTTTATAGATGCTACTAGCAAGCAAACCTGAATACACCCAGATTTTTTCAAAGAGGATGATCATTCAATTCTTTATCTGGTCATTTTATGCAAGGATACAGTCACATGAGTGGTTACTGGCCCTGATATCATTCTGTACATATTCCAGTAAGTCCCAACCAGGAGCTGCTAGTGGCTTTGCAACAGTAATCCTGGTGTAACTTTCCCCATCAGCGAGGTCGTTGGCTGTGTTGTCAGTGCCGAAAAGAACTAGAGCAACCTCATCTTTTGACTCTGCAAACATCTGAAAATGTGAAGACAAAACATTTAAAGCGAATGGCTCGCGGGGTTTGTTGACAGTTGTTTGTTGACATGTCCTCAAATCAAGCGCCGTTTTGA
This sequence comes from Notospermus geniculatus, assembly GCA_002633025.1. Classification (NCBI taxonomy): domain Eukaryota; kingdom Metazoa; phylum Nemertea; class Pilidiophora; order Heteronemertea; family Lineidae; genus Notospermus; species Notospermus geniculatus. The sequence continues at coordinate 71,817 of NMRB01001149.1, read as the reverse complement.
GAAAAAGGCGAAAGAAGGATTTTAGTTTAAGAGCCAGTTTTTCTAAGATTCAGGCAGAGTGTGATACACCACCTCTTAGATTTTGCCAACTTTTATTTTACAGGGAGTTGTATGGTAAAAAGTGAGAAAAATCACATTTTTAGCCCTAAATACCCNAAGCGCACTGCAAATGGCGACTGAAAACAATTCATATTTTCTTCAAGCAAAAAGGTAGCATCGATTTCATGTATTTCTATGAAATTGCTACTCTTGTTCTACACATCTGAATTGTAAACGATGTGCTTTCATCTTTCATTAATCAGCTAATTAAGCAAACAATGAGACCCCCCATTTGACTTTTTCGTCATAGATTTCTCGGCAACAACGCGACTGGGACCTGGCGTTTTATCACCAAATGTTGGGGAATACATATGTGCAGGTGCCGACGTTGAGATAATTTGCAAATTCTAATTCTTAGTAATGATAATTATGTAATTTGTGCCAAAAATTGGTCAAAAATGAACTTTTTGAATATCTCCCGAATCCTGTTGAATAGTGAAAAAATCTCAACGTCGCGCCCTGCGCACAAATATACTGCTGCCAAATGAAAAGAAACCACTGAAGTGCGATGCCTGATTGACGAGAAAAGTCTTCCCAAAATTTTCATATTTTGGCCTAAACACGCCTACGCTTTTCGAAATACGCGGGCTATTAAAGTAACCTCCTTATTGTCATTAAAATAGGCCTATGCGGACGGACGCACCGGGTGTACAAAAGCATTGTGCTGGACAATATTTTTGAAAGAGTGTAGGTTTTGGCAACGAACCATGATCAGCTTGTCCTTGACGCCTAATTTTATTAACAATACATGGTTATTCATAAATAAGACGGTTCCACCTTCGACCGCCGCACTAAAACGGCGCTGTATGTTTCCACTACCGCCCCCTTAAGAGTTGGAGGAAATCAAACAATGACAGCACAAATACTCACGCAAAGGAATAACACTCCCCTTCAACCTCAGACAAGATGTGTCTGATCATCGTCTCTCCTGCTCTCTGCTGCGGAGTCTTCTCTTTCACGTGACCGTTAGCATTTGCCGCATCTGGTGGACCCTCATCATCATCGTCATCATCTAAGGATGGACCACTGAAAGGGGGTTTTCAGAGAGAATTAAAATGAGGACTTCAAGAGTATTTTGGGCACTAAGATGTCTTTGTCACCATCCATGTATCCATCTCACATTTTGCAAAGAATCAACTCACTTTGGCTTATATTGGCACATTACCCACATATCTTCCACAAGTTGGACCAAGCAAACACTTACATGACATTCAGTTCAACTTCACCCTTTAGAGCAGCGACTATTGTGTCGATGTTATCGTCACCAAACTCGGCACTGAGATCTGAGAATAAGATCAACCTCTTTCCTGTAATCCCTCGTTTACCTCTGAAGGAAAAAAAGAATGAAAAAAAAAATAATACCGATACTAGCAAAGCAATTTAGCAGCAATTGAACAACAAGTTAATCCACATTTTAAGACCATTCCTGTTCAAATCTAAGGAGATAAGACCTTTTTTCCTTGAAATTGGCAATTTTTTCATTAAGATCTGCAGCTTTTCCATGAAATTGACAATTTTTCCTGGAAAACTGCAGTTTTCCTTGAAATGCGTGAATTTCCCTTGAAACAGGTCAGTAGTGCTTTTTCTTTAAATACAATGGGTGATTTCAAAGTTGGTGTTAACACGGTGTTTACAATGCTTTAATGCATTGTAAACACCGTGTTAACACCAACTTTGAAATCACCCATTATCTTCCAATTCTTTTCTGTTCAATCATGGTTAATTATGGCAATGATATCTTCTGTACTGATATACACCTTGACTTATACAGAGAGCTTGAGTGTTAAAAATAATGCATACTTTGTAGCTTTCATCAGGTGATCCACAGCCACAACCAGTGCATCAATGACTGACAAGTCAAGGAAAAGAAGATGCAATTCATTCACAGTCACCTGCCAAGTTTAAACAACTGTAATGTCCACTCTACCGGGAAGTGAAAATGGCATTGCCTTCTGTTCTGTTTTGCTTCCAGCAAGCAAACCTGAGTACACCCATTTTTTTCAAAGAGGATGATCATTCAATTCTTTATCTGGTCATTTTATGCAAGGATACAGTCACATGAGTGGTTACTGGCCCTGATATCATTCTGTACATATTCCAGTAAGTCCCAACCAGGAGCTGCTAGTGGCTTTGCAACAGTAATCCTGGTGTAACTTTCCCCATCAGCTAAGTCGTTGGCTGTGTTGTCAGTGCCGAAAAGAACTAGAGCAACCTCATCTTTGGATTCTGCAAACATCTGAAATTGTGAAGATGAAATATTTAGCATTTAGGCTACTAGCTTACTAAACATTCTGACTGATGATCTTTTGATAAACACCTGGGCCCATATTCATAAAACCTTGCTAGCTTAGTTGGCTGCTAGTTGTGTACATTGGCCTGTACAAATCAGGCACCTTAGCAGGCAACTACGCCTAGCAGGGTTTTATGAATATGGGTCCTGCTTTTGCTGGGAGGGTGACATTTGATATTATAACAATGAGATAATTGAGGCAATATTATAGGGCATTCCTAGATTCATTCATGTCATTGCCAGGATTATTCAGGAATGGGTCAATATTTACCTTTCTCTGCAGGATCATGGTGATTGCATTCAAAGCTGACTGCAGGGCCGTGATCTCCCCCGCAGGGGCCTGGTCCATGGATGGATTCACATCCAACACTATTGCAATTGCTTCCTGAAAATGAAGAGATGAAATCTGATTTGATTCTTCAAATTACAAACATTGTTTCATGCAATCACTCCACAGTTTGTCCCCGTGGCAAAATCATTAGATTTGTGAGCAGTTAAACAGAAAATCCACCTAACCATTTAGTAATAGGCCTAGGCCTGCCTACGACAACCTCGGCTAGGCCCTAAACTGAGGTCAACTTGCCATTTAATTTTATATAGGCCCCTAGGCCTATATTTAATATTTCTCGGATTTCATAATGCCCACTTCTTTTCTGTCAATGACACGTGTAGTTGTTCATGTTTAGTAAACGGTGTTGGGGACAAAATGAGAGGCCCTTAGAAGTTTTAAATGTCTATCTTTTTGACAGAAACCTTTAGAATTCAGCAGGATTACTGCAACTGCCTCCTAGCGGCAAAACCCAACACTACTACTGAAGATTTTTTTACAGATTGGCGTCTCTAAAACCACTGCACACGGCCTAATTTCAGCATATAACGCAAACTTTTTTGATTTATTTGAATCAGATAGTAGAGGACTATCAAATGGACCAGTTTTCATTGCCGATCATGCTTTATTGCAAACGAAAGCCGGCAAATTATTAAGCCGAAATTGCGCTGAATTCTAAAATCTCACCGCCATGGTACTTCTGTGCTGTAGCGGAGAGTAGGAAATCAAACATGGCGGCGCGAAATCCGACTTCAAAATTTTCTCCCGATTTTGGTCCATAAAAGTGCATTTTAGAGAAAAAAAGCGGGTAGAAAGTTGATCAGTGTATCAATTTCATATTGAAGAATATGCAGAACCGGAAAGATTACCAATCGAGACGGACTGTGTCTCTTCAGAAGGCCGAAATGTTTGCCTCTGGGAGTGAGAATCAGGAGGCCAGAACAAGAGCAAAGCAAGCCATTTTACAGGTCTGTCATGTCTGTGGTTTGCATGATTTGAGTGTAACCTAGAATTTTATGGGCTAAAGTTTAGAATCCCTGATCGGAAGTGACGTTACTCCATGGCACACAATGGAAATCCTATTCACTATTGTACAGTATGGCTTAGGCCTAGCTATATAGGCCCTATTTTCCGTCAATCGATGACCTTTTTTTTATTTTGGGCACTGATCGGGGATTCTAAACTCGTTCCCGTAGGCCAAGGGCGGAGCTAGGATTTGGAAAAAGAGGGGGGCACCCTGTGCTAGGAGCATTGAAATTTGCGCCCAATTCCAGAATTTCACGGTCGATTTTATTTTTACAGATTTGCTGGCCAAAAGGGGAGGTGCGTGCCCTACCTCTGGATCCGCACCTGTAGGCACTAGTAATGCTGTCGACATCATTTTATTCATTTCCATTTTTCCAGGAATTGAATTCTCACTTAAAAATCAAAGCAGAGAAACTCCACTTGAAGTCTCGGGATGAGAAAAGAGGTGGAGATGGAGATTTTGCAAGTCCATCCAAGAATATGGAAAAAGTTACAATGCCAGTCCAAGAAGTCGAAGCACAGTACATGTGAGTTGTTAATGCCAGTTTCAATTAATACATACCCATATTCACTCTTCTGGCATTTCTTTTACTCTGTCTTGCAATGGGCCTAGATTTTTCATACCTGCTGACACTTTGTACACATTGCTCTTTACAGACCTTCCAAGACTGTTACCATCAAGAATCCATCCCCGGGATCACGGATACCCATGTCAGTCTCCAGACAGAGGAGGCGGGACGCTACAGCGAGAGCTCATGCCTATGATCCAACCTACACCTGGAACAGAGGAGGGCGGGTCAAGGAACTTAGAATCAGGCAAGCAAACAGGGCTGAAACATAGATTTTTTGCCACCGTTGGCTGGCCAGACTAAGAAGTTTAAGAAACTAGATTTGATTAATCAACATAGGCCCTCATGCAAAGCCAATATGGTCAATCACATTGTTAACTGGATCCAAGCTAACCTGTATAATTCTATAGCTAACTGACAGGCCCGGACACGAGCACCCTCTTCACATTTGGCCAACAAATCTGTAAAATTGACCATGAAATTCTGCAGTTTGGCACCAATTTCAATGTTCCTAGCACAGGCATGACAGGGCGCCCCCTCTTTCCCCAAATCCTGGACCCGCCCCTGACTGAAGATTTCTTCAAACAGGTGTATTGCCAGGAAGTACCTCCATATTTGGATCAGGAATGCATTTGGCAGGGTACTGCCATCCGCCGCAAAAGCTCACTACGAAAAGTCAATTGTCAAGCAAGCATTTGGTGATTGGTACGAATTGTGGTGGATGACGCGGAAAGAATGGAGGCTGATGATTCGGGCACAGTGTCATGATAGGTATGGTGAAAATTATTTTTTGCTCATCTAATGTGTTGATTTTTCTCCCTCTGCTGTGGTCTCAAACGGATTTAAAGCGAATCGAAAGCGAAAAAATTTGATTTAGAAATAGAATTTGAAAGGGGACGAATTTTCAGGAAAAAATGTAAACAAACTTCTCCAGAATGTCAACAAAGAAATTTTCATGCATTTTGATTGGCTGAATTTTGTGTTTACAAACACCAGCCAAATGTAAACAAAATCCGCTATCGATTCGCTTTAAGAATATTGAACAAAGTGCTGAGCAAGAAATACAGCCTTATTGGCTCAAAAGACAATATTGGATGAATGATTTGTCCAGCAGGAGGAAACTGGAGTGCCTGGAGAAAACTTGCACTGTCAAAGAACGTCACCCTCTCTATCACATGAAATATGAAGAGTTATGTAGTGAAATTTTTGTTAAATGTTTCAGATATCGTGTGTGGACAACTGTTTGGAGGGCTTGGAAACAGTTTGTGATCATTCAGAAGGTCAAGAAAGCCAAACTGGCTCTGGCGGAAAGTCATTGTAAGTACATGTGTGGTTGACCTACTTCTCAAGGTCACCAAGGTCAAATTTGAATATAGTTAATATACTTGACATTTTGTTACTATTTGACCTAGATTCTTCGTAATTGGTGCAAATGTGACAATGCGGGACTGCTGCTCCTCCATAACAAATTTTGGTGCGATCGCATTCAAAATATAGCCACCAGGGGGCAATATCTTCTTACCATCATTCCTTAACGACAGGTGAGCATCTCTGACCGTTTCATAACACCAAGGTGTCATTGTTTCTTTCAGTCAGTGCCAAGTTGTTAAGGCATGTCCTGGCTGGCTGGAAGGAGTACACCGAAGTCAGACAGATGAAGCAGATGCTCAAACAAAAAGCTGAGGCAGTCGCTAACAAGAATTTACTGAGGTGTGTAAGACTTGCCATGGGGGGGCTGATCGAAGGATGGATTGGGAAATGGAAATTTTCAAAATACCTATCATCTAAATTGAGAGAATTGGGAATCTTACTCCTGAAAACAATGAAACTGACTCCTGTTCTTGCCTCCCACCAAAATTGAACTTCTGGGATCTCTACTAGAAAGTGCCTGTGGAACACCCTGGTTGGGGTCGAAAATTTGCGAAATTGAGAGACAACTTAACGTATCATACCCCAAAAATTGAACAGATTTTCATCTCTGGAATTCTATCGATTCAGGTACTGTTGGGAAAATTGGAAGCAGTCAAGTGCCTTTGTGCGACAAATCCAAGACTCTGAGCTGACAGCTCTCCAAATATGGGCAAATACACTAAAGACCAAGGTAAGAATACTAATTCTCACTTTGTCATACAAATACTGGTAATGATAATCACTGGAACATAATTAATTAATCAATTAATTAATTAATAATAAATAATAAATAAATAAAATTAATTAATTAATAATAAATAATAAATTAAATAATTAATTATTAGTCGGATAATTAATCCGAGGTGGCGATGAAATTGAGGAAAGTTCTGTGGTTTTCAGGCCTGGTTGCGGTGGAAAAAACGATTTGAAATAAGGAAGTTGGAGAAAATGAAAGAAGACGTAGCTGCACAGCATCATGACACTCAGTTAGAAGTCAGGTGCCTGAATGGATGGATCGAATATTTGAGATGTCGACGGCATAAGAAGAAACAAACAGGTAGGATTGGACTTCAGTTTGTTGGGTTTGTCATGGCGGGATGGTTACGAGGAGTATTGTGGTAAAATACTCCTTGAAATCATGTGATACTCACTGATTTCAGGTTTAAGGAATGAAATACTCATTATTATTATTATTATCAAACATTTATATAGCGCTCTATTCATAATAATGCTCTAGAGCGCTTTACAATTTAAAACATTATTAAAACATTACATTACATATATCACAGACAAAAAATATTCAAAAGAGCCACGGCACAAAAGGACTTATTTAAGAACCATAATATTGTCTAAAAAAATGTGTTTTTAAATGACATTTAAAAACTTGAACACTGGATGCATTTCTGATATGGGTCGGCAGTGCATTCCACAGACCAGGAGCAGCCTGCCGCAATGACCTGGCACCATACCGTTTTGTGTGGGTCCTTGGCACCGACAGGAGGCCCTGGTCTGCAGAACGCAACTGCCGACTTGGAACATGCTTCACAATCAGATCACTGATGTATGATGGTGCTGTGCCATTTAGGGACTTGTAGGTAACAAGCAGTATTTTAAAAGCAATAATACGCAGTGGACAGGTAACCAGTGCAAACCCTGAAGTACTGGTGTGATGTGGTCACGTTTCCTTGCGCCGGTTACCAATCTTGCCGCTGACCAATCTTCCTCATGTGATGTACAGTGGCAGGGCTTCAGATTCCTCTATTCTTAATTCCAGAAATCGCCCATCAGTTCCATGAGATGAACATCACACACCATTTCTTCAAGATCTGGAAACAACGCTTTGCTATGCAGCTGGCCATCAAAGACCACGAGTCCAGAATAGAGGAGTCAGCAGCTAGATTCACAGCAAGGAGGGTGTTCGAACATTGGAAGCACTGTATCCTTTCCAGAGTCCCTAATGGCGTTTTGGCCTAGCCACCATACCCCCCAGAACGTTAGAGTATGTATTTTATTGGTACATTGTATTTGATGCAAACTCCCTGTCCTGAAATTGAAGACAAAATTACTGGGCCTATAGACCGTTCTCAAATTGACGTAAACGACAAAGATCTGCGCACTTCCGCAGAAATCTCAATTATAACCTTGGTCTGAAACTAAATGACGTGACGCAGACAACCCCACGGCGTTGCGTCAGACTTGACCATTGCTGAATCATGGATGGCGTCACGTCAGCCAGTTTCAGATCGAGATTCCGGTTGAGATTTCAGCGGAAGTGCGCAGATCTGCGAATTTGAGAATGGTCTATAGATCATATTCATGGTTCAACTCTCAACCCTGTTGCATAGCAACTCATGTACAGAGCCTCAGATTGGGATGGATGAAGAAGAAAAATGTTATTCCTTAATTCCTCGATAAGATATGAAATTCAAAGAATGCAAAAGACAGGCAGAAGACATGGCTGATCAGTATCATAGGAAGCACTTGCTGGTAAGGAAAGATATTTGAATTAAGTGTATTTTTTGGCCCGGCTCCTCCAAATCTTTTTGTATAGACAATTCTCAAATTGACGTAAACGAGAAAGATCTGCGCACTTCTGCAGAAATCGCAACCACAACCTCGGTCTGAAACAGAATGACGTGACGCAGAGAACCCCACGACAGTGACTTCGACGACGTTGTGTCAGAGTCGACCATTGCTGAATAATGGATTGCGTGACGTCAGCTAGTTTCAGATCGAGGTTGTGGTTGCGAGAAGGTCGTCTGCTCTGAACTCTGAGAGGAAAAACTGCAATGCAAGAAATTTGCCTCTATGAACTGAAACTCGTCATTCAAAATGCTTATGTGTATTACTTTGTTTGAAAGATACATGTATTTGTCTGGATTTGTTGCTTCTTATGCACGGAGTCTGGAGGAAGAGTGTGGATGGATTGGTCCAGTTGTTGGGTCATCATCATTCTGATCCAAGATGGCAGCGATATTAATTTGCATAGAATGAAGTTTTTAGGAAAAACGCACCAAATGCATCAAGTTGGCCTATTTCTATTACTTTTGGTAAATTTCCCATACATTTTCTCTTCCAGTCTACCTGCTTTTCCGGCCTGCGTCTTGCTGTCGTTCAAGGAAAGTTGAAGGTCATGAGAAACAAAATGGCCGAGGATCATCACACGCAGGTCGTCCTCCAACGGACATGGGACCATTGGATTCTGCGATGCGAAGATAACGAGGAGCTGAAGATGTTGCCGGAGACGAGAGTTGCGAGATGTCATCACGGTAAAGTGCTGCGGCGGAAAATGCTGTGGCGTTGGATCGACTACATGTACTGGCGACGGGAGAGAAATGTAGGTTGTTATTTTGAAGAATTGAAGAACCTTGATAATCTTGTGACTATCATATCTGCTTTAAGCGGCAGGTCCCGGGTTCGAATGCTGGGCAATATGGGATTAATCATCCCTGGCTCTTCAGTCCATTGCATGTGACAGTAAGCCCATGTGCCTCTTGCTGGATCAGGTCTGGTGGCCGAGTGGTCTAACACGCTTGACTTTCAATGCTAACAGGGTCAGTGCGTGGGTTCGATCCCCGGCCAGGACATGAATGAGAAAAGCTGTGAAAAAAATTTGTGAACCAAGTAGGGTCTGTCGGATGAGACTAAAAGCCGTGGTCCCTTGTACCTGAGTGTCTCTGCCAGGGCAAGTAAAAGACCCCACACAGGTGGACAGTAGCCTGTTGTGGACTCAACACCATAGTATAAGCGTAAGATCCAAAAGGGTTATGAAGCTTCCAAATGATGCATACATACATACAAATAGTTCTCGTCTTTTTCTTTTCAGGCGCAGTACGCAAAGGCAGACGGTTTCTTCATCTACAAAACGCTTCCTAAATACCTGGACCAAATGAGGGTGTTTGTTGATATTATGAAGGACAAGAGAGAAATGGCGGCCGAGGCGGAAGAATTCCGAAAAGATAACGTCCTCTCTCGTTTTTTCTACTCGTGGGTTACAGCTTTGGAACAAAGTCGGGAGTGCAGGATGGCTGAGAGAATGGTAGGGCTTCACCACAAATCTCCTGTTCGTGCATTCGTTCCATTTCATTTCCAAGGCTTATAGGAAACTTGTACAGTAAAGGCCCATTCCTACTACTGCGGATTCTGCCACGGTTTGCGGCGAGCGAAGCGGATTTCACAGGCATTGAGATAATTAGCACGCTGTGTATTGTTGAGCCATTGAAGGATTATCCAAAACCCTGTGAAAACGGCACCGCTCGCCACAAACCGTGGCAGAATCGGGCCTTTACTGGATGCTCAGAGCTGGAGGTAGATCTGTTTTAGAAAGACCATGACACATGATTTTTTTTTTCCAGGCAATCATTCACTACGATGATAGTGTCATGAAACGATATTTCAACATGTGGAAGCGTCGAACCAACGAAGAACTGCTTGAGCATGAAAAAGAGGAGACTGCCGTTAATCATTATGATACCCAGCTCTGCATCAAGATCATCGCGGGGTGGAAACAGTATGTCCAAGATGAGAAGGACAGGTGGGTACATGTATACCGGGCCTAGAAGTCCTGCATTGTATAGTATAGGCCTCTATTGTATTGGAATTTTTCCATGAGGGCCGAAGCCAAAGCATTTTTGGCCCTGGTATAAGTTTGGAAGAGGCCATCTCAGCCTACTCATGTGCCTCACTTGGACAGGGTAAAAAGATAAAAAAAGTTAACATTTTCTTTCAGTCGAGTGCGAGAACGTATCGCCATATGTCACAACTACAGAACAACCATTCAAAAACATTGGAAGGCCTGGCGCCGGTACTCGCTGCAACGACGTGAGAAACGACTGAAATTGGCACGAGCCGAGCAGCACCATCGGAAGAAACTCTTAGGACTTTGTCTGGGTGCGTGGTTGCGATATCACACGCTTTGGAAAGAGGTGACCTATATTGCTGAAGAGAAGGAACAGCATCACAACACTGACCTCCTACGGTAGGTTCACAGCTGTCTCTCCTAAATTCGTAATGCCTTCGGCCTCAAAAAGTGGGCCTTCTGGATTGTGAGCAGTGGCGAGATTACAAGACTGCAACCTCTTCTCTGAAATGTTTTCACAATATGATCTTTTCTTTACGAATTTACATGAATGTCTTGCTCTGCAGGTGGGCATTTGCGGAATGGCGGAGTAATGCAGCACTCCAGAAGGAGGAACGATCTGAAAACGAACTTGCTGATGGCCATTACAAAAAGAAAACAATGGAAAAGGTAATCTCGTTCGAATCCTGGGCCATGTGGGATTAATCATCCCTGGCTCGTGTGACAGTCCGTCGCATGGGACAGTAAGCTGTGGTGCTTTGTATACCTTGTGCCTTTGCAAGGGCAAGTAAAAGACCCCATCCACAAGATCCAGTGAGAAACATGAGTAGCTTGAGATGGCCTCTTCCATACTTACCAGGGCCAATAATCAATAGCTTTGGCCTTGAGGGAAAAATCTAATACAAATACAAATCATTTCCATTGTCAGGTCTTCAAATCTTGGCGGGAATATGCCAGTATGCATGCGTACAAAAAATACCAGGAACTCGGTGAGATTGAGAGCGCGAGAGAAGTCCTTGACAAGAACAAGTTGCAACAGTTTTTCTCGAAGTGGCAGAAAGCAAAGGATGAGGCCGTGTTGCAGAGGTTGAAGTACCAGCAAGCTGTGTTCCGTCATGAGAGGTTGTTGACAAAGAAAATGATGAATGGTTGGAAGGCATACACAAATCTCTGTTTGAAGAAACAGGTATGGTTAACTACGGCTAAAGTTGTGTTTTTTGTTCCCGCCAGTGCATTTATGATGTTACATGTATGTATGGTTACTCTTGATGACATGAAAATTGGTGCATGTTATGCATTGATATTCTTGATTTGATAAAAATTGGGTGTTTATTTTATACACATTTTCTTGATTTGATAAAAATTGGCACAAATTATGTGTAGATATTCTTGATTTGATGAAAACTGGTGCATATTATGTATAGATATTCTTGATTTGATGGAAATTGGTGCATATGTATGGATATTCTTGATTTGATGGAAATCGGTGCACGTTTTGTATGGATATTCTTGATTTGATGCAAATTGGTGCATGTTACTATTTCATATTCACAAAACAATTCTTTCCCTACTCCTCTAGCTGCTGCAACGACAGTGCCAATGGTTCCACAAGACGACCCACACAGCTCGATTCTTCTTCACCTGGAAGGCAGCACACGAACAGAAGAAGTTGGAAAATGATAAAACATTCATCGCTCTCTACCAATGGAGTCTAAACCTACAGAAAAAAGTGAGCAAACTTCATTTTTTCTTTTCAGTGTTGAAATACATGTAGCAGAAGGAGCATGTAGCAGAAGGAGCCTGATAGCCTAGTGGTTATCACGTCCGCTTAGCAAGCGGCAGGTCCCGGGTTCGAATCCAGCCCGGGCCATATGGGATTTCATTCCCGGCTCTTCACGTCTGTCGCATGGGACAGTAAGCTGTGGTGCCTTGTACCTTGTGTCTTTGCAAGGGCAAGTAAAAGACCCCATCCAAGTGAGGAACATGAGTAGCTTGTGATGGCCTCATCCGTACTTACCAGGGCCAATAATGCTATAGCGTCGGCCCTGACGGAAAAATCAAATACAAAATACAGATACATGTAGCAGTGGGCAACTTTAGTGCCGTTGCAGGCAGCCGCCAGTTAGTGGTCCTAGAACGGCTCGGAATTTGACATCACAGAGAAGAAGTTCACACCACCACGTCATCCATAATGGCTTACGTTGTTACGTGGCTTACGTTGTGACGTCACATTCTGTGATATTCTAGGACTGCTAAGATACAGAATAGCACAAAATTGACACACAATGATAATAAGCAAGAAGTCAATCTCCAGAATTCACGAATTTTCTAGAAAAGACTCTTTTCTAGAGTTTCAGATTGTAAAGTTCCACTTGAAAAAGACCCCGGTTGGGGTCGAAAATTCGTGAATTCTGGAGATTGACTTCCTAGGACTGCTAACAGGCCATTAAGCACAAGCAACTAACACATTTCTTACTTCGACATATTTAGGTGATCATCAATTGGTACAACTATACCATTGAGAAGAAGAGGAAGAAGGAACGGGTTGCCGGGGCGATGGAACAGAGACAGAGGCGTCTGCTCACCGATGGGTTACGTCAATGGTTGACAGTTTCAGCGGACATGCAGGAGATGCGGCTGAAGTGGGCTGCTGACAGACACGCGAAGGTATTATGAATGTGATTTAGAAGTGCTGTTGTGTAGACTTTTCCATATTCCAAATTTTCCTTCATTCCATTGTTTTCCTTCTTTTTCCTTTTTTCCGATTTTTCCTTTTTCCTTTTTTCCAATTTATGTGTTTACAGAGTGCATATAACGTTCTTCACATTGTGCGACGGTGTGCCCTTCACTGGCGTGCCACGACCTTGAAACGAAAGGAGGCTCGTGGGGGTGCGCCACTTGTCAGGAAACCTGCCGTCGCCAGGCCGACAATATCACAGAAATCGCCAGCGCAAAGAGAGGAATGGAGCAAGCATCCCGAGAGGTGGGTATTAATTGAGAATTTTTTGCCTGGTCGTGTCAGCCTTGTAACAAATTACCATTTTATTCAACGCTTTCAGGAAATTTTACGTCACACTGACTTTAAAATTCTTTCTCCAGGCTAACAATGGAGCCAGGCTTTCGTCAAGTGACAAGAGCTAGGCCGCGTCGACCTGACTTTCTAATTGAGTCGTTGGAGCGTGAGGGGCTCTATAGTCGTGGTCGTGATGAAGAAAGAACGTGAGTAGAAGACCTCTTCATATAGACAGGCCCATCTTGCCTTTGATTTATCCCGTTGCGTAGGATGGACCGGTATCTCTCTGGTTGTTGGTTTTACTTTCCATTCTGACCCCGAGGTCGTCGTATCAAAGAGTTGACATTTCGAAGTGCTTCGAATTTGACAAAGATACGTGTATATTTTCAGGGAGGGAGTCCACATTCCAATTCCTAGGATGGATCCAGCGGATTTGGAACAAATGGTTGCTAAGGAAAACCTGGTTGCTAAGGAGAGGCTGGTCGCCAAGCAAAATCTACCCCCTCATCCGAGGACACCGGCAAAGCAGCAGAAAATAGGAACAGGTTATGGATCTCCAGGATCGAAGTATGCATCGGCAGTCTTTAAAGAAAAGGTCAAGGTCACGATGCCAGCTTCGCCATTCGTCAGCAAGGAAGATCAAAGGTCAAGGTCGGTTCCAAGTACGCCGTTAAAATCACAGGACGAACTGGCAAAAACACCGCAAAAAGCACTGATGACTCCAGAGGATTTTTCTCCAAAGAAAGTAGGAATTTTGTTCAAGGGTGCACGTGCTCGTTCCCCTGCTGGTCAGGGGCAGGAGAATCTTGGGGCGTGCAGTCCGGCGAAGAGACTGAAGGTCAGCGTATCACCTCTAACCATTCGAAGTGACAACTATTCCAATCGAGAAAAAGTTGAATTGATGCCTCCGTCCGCTTTTATGATCCCACGCAATGAATCCAAGATGGTGTCGCCTAAAATTGCACTGCCGAAGTATACACAGAAACCTGCTGAGGTTGCATCGCCGGAGGTTGATGTGGTGCCACCTTCCGTCGTCGTCCAAAGTGTTGACGGTACGGAAAGCGACAACGAGGAGGAGTTGGTTGAGATCAGGAACACGCTGCAGAAGTTTGGGAACTATAAACAAAGGCTAAGGTAAGTGAAATTGATACTCCCTGTGTCAGGAAAAGTCATGGACTGGTGCCTGTCTCTACCGTCCACACACCCGACTGCAAGATCGGAGCGCCACGGGTGTGTCATGGACAAAAACAGGAACCAATCTAGAAAGTTTTTGTCTCCAAACTGAGCATTTTTTACTCTTTTTCAGTCTTTTGAAGACTCAGTTCGCACAGCTCTCTGATTGGCTAAAAACACAAAGCCTCGACGATCTGAATGACGACGATTGTCAACAAGTGATCGACGAACTAGAACAGATGAAGACAGAAATTGAACAACTGACGACGACCATCGACGATGGGCGACCTCTCTGTCAGCGGTTGGTCAAGCGGGCTAACGTTTTAATTGCCTGCTTGGATGGATAGGAAAGTTGAAATTTGAATGTCATTTCATATGTAGCTAATTACATGTGGTTTCTCTAAGTGCAAAGAACAGCACTTATGAAGTTGAGATGTTTGGACGAGCTTAACTTTGCCATTTGTGGCGACTAGAAAACTACATAACCCACAATTACCGCACATCGCCCATCGCACCTGTATAGAGGAATCCCACTGACGTCATCAAGTCATGTGACTAGCCGTCAAAATGACGCAAACTGGCGTCAATAGGGTGCTACACGTGGATTGACGTCCCGCCTGACGCGACGAGACACGACCCGAAATAACGTCATCGCGTCATCGTGACGTTCCTTCAGGAAACACGTGGTCAATTTGACGGCCAACGCGGCCTTGATGACGTCACGTGGGAAACCTCTATTGACTACCATCAGAAGCCGAGGAATTATACTTGCATTAACAGTAGTGATTGCAGGTTATGTAGCTTTTTGGCCACCGCAAATGGGCAAAGCCAGTTCTGAGATGTATTGAGCATGAACAGTTTGTTCTGCAACGAGGTGAGAATGTATTGTGGCATTTCTTATCCAAATGAAAATTAAACTTTTTAGTAATAATTCATTCATTTTTCTTCCTGTTGCTGTTTCAAGGCCAGGTATGATCTTGTCCCCTGAGGTATTGTGGGAATTCTACCCCAAGGCCCGCAGAAAAACACTTCCTCTTTGTCTGCTCTCCAAGCAATGCAGCCAGTACCTGATGCAATGGAAAACTAAATGTATCTTTTATCATTTTATTTTCATACATGTATGTACAACTATAAAATACACTTCATTTCAAATGAATCTGGTAACCTTAACAATATAAATCATTCAAGGTAGCATATTACCTCGTGTGTTTTTTCGAACAAACCGTATCGGTAATTCACAAATCTAGGACATGTTTCATATTTTCTTCGCAACACAAAAAAAGTGAGTCCATATTTTTCTAAAACTGAGTTGATCTGTAGAAGAAAACTCTCACATGGATCTACCTTTCACTTGTATTTCATCAAAAGTTCAAAGTCTTATTTTGAGCATGGGACTTAAAAAGCCACATTAAATACTGCTACACGACAGAAGGCCTCAGATTCATCAGTATCGACGAAGGAAAACAATGTTTACAGTGTCTTTGAAAATTGACCAATCATGTGTCTTTGAAAATTGACCAATCACGTGTCTTCTTCCTCATCATTCTCGTCACTACTTCCGTCTTCTGCTTCGTATTTCATCATCGTTTCATCTTCGTCTTCTGCAGTTGTTAGCGCTGCAAAAGAAATTCCAAGAAACTAAGCGCTTATGAAAAGTGAGGGGCCTCAAAAAAGGGGTGATCCTCCAAAGAAGGGAACTTTGACCAAACTGGTGAATCACCAGAATTGAACTGCAGTGTCGGGTCAACTTACGTTTCATTCTCATTTTCTTCGGTACATGCATTTCCTTGCGTTTTTTTAGTAAAGACTTGTAGGTGCCATCGTTACTCCACATACCCTCTATCGTGACATAAAACGCCGCCATTTCATAGCCAAGTAGTTTCTGAAAGTGTATTGTAAAGAACAACTCTTTGAGTTGAGATTTTTGCACTTGTTGAACCTCGTCATTCGAGGTGAGCAGAAAACTGCATAACCCACAGTTACGTCATCCATCATATCTGACTGGTTATCGTCTGCAAGCCGAAAAATTATAGTAGTAAAAGTCATCTCCGAATTTCGCAAATTTTTTCGACCCCAACTGGGGTCTTCCTCAGACCTCGGTTGGGGTCGAAAATTTGCAAAATTCGGAGATGACTTTGTTGGGGTCGAAAATTTGCAAAATTCAGAGACAACTTTTACTTTTAGGTACTATCATTTTGTGCTCTATGTTGGATAACTTATTTACAGTCAGATGGACAATGTGATTGTGGGTTACCGTATGTACCAGTAGCTTTCCAGTCTAAATCATTTCTGGTGAACAAAGTAAAAGAAGTTCTAGCATGGATTCTTATAGTTTGTGATCAAAGCCATCAAACTACATTCTGGTAAATCAAACTTACTAGTATTCGAGCTTGTTCTGGAGTCAAAATCTGTCCCTTCTTACAAACTTCATACTCTTTTGTTATTGTGATGATACCCCGTTTTAATGCAGTCGGTAGACCGAGTTGTCGAAGCTGAGGTTCCATTGAATGTGAGAACTGCCGCAGAGGACCTTCGTCAAGAACTACGGTTTGTGTTGCCTGGTTCCCCGACCGGGCGAAATCACTCATTCTGTGGTTGTCAAAAAACCTGGGAAAATAAAAAATAATTGGAAGTAGGAAAAGGATACTAGTACCGTAACTTAGAACTAGGGTACTAGTAACTAGTAACTTAAGATAGCTTATTTTCTCAAATGTGCCATGAAAAATTTCAGGACTCCCACTGGACTCCTAAAAAAAGATGGGGTTTTAAGGGTCCCATATCATTTTCCAAGGGTTCTTAATGTATTGGTGAACCAGATTTCGAAATTGCAACTTGGGTCCTTCCTTTTGGGGGCTCTTCGAGGGTTTATCTCAAGCCCTGAAACTCACTCTAAAACTTCTTCTTTCGATCTATTGGTGAACAGCAACCCCTTTTCTCCCTGGAGATAGTGACTAAGGCGATGTAAATTGTCTCTGTATTCGTCTTCAGGGCCTCGACCAAGAGCAACTGCCATAACTTTATTTTTACCGAAGAAAAATCTGCAATAAAATAAGACCAACTAGAAATGAAAACAAGGGACAAAAAACTTTCAAGATGTAAACAAATAAGCATACCATTGCTCCTCTCTGAGCTGACAGTACCCGGTAACAAAAAGTAAACTAGCAACAGCCACACCTTCTTGTGGGTTAAACTTTCAGTTTTACGGATTAACTTCATCTAGAAAGAATAGCAATGCAGTGTGTCTGGCATGTCTGGTGAGGAAAATCAATATTGCATTGTTATTCATGTCATTTGGAATATTGTTCATACCTGCTATGATTCCATTCTGTTCGTAATAACTTCAGTTTGTCATTCCGCATATTCTCCACAGAAAATATGAAAATCCTGGCAAATTTGTCAACAGCATTTCTTATCTGTAATAGAGAAAAAGTACAAAAATTAGTAGGCCTGCCCTAGGCCCTAATTAAATTGTGAATATTTCACACATCACGACATGGCATGGCTATATCATGAAGGCCATTCCCATTCAGTTTCAACCAACCTTATCCTTACCAGATCTAACCTGTAGGCTATACTTACATCTTCAATCAACCTCTGTTTCAACTCGAGACCTTTCTTCTCTGTTCTGGTGAGGGAAACTAAAAAGATGAAAAAAAGACAACTTGACGCTTTGCTGATGACATTCACATCATGACATAGGCCCACAGGTTCTTGTGGTTGGATACTATACTAGGAGACCACCGATCCTTACACACTTCACTGAGAATGTATAGAAGTATACATTCTCAGTGAAGTGTGTAAGGATCGGTGGTCCCCGAGTATAGTCACTAATTATAGTCAGATAGTATCGAACCACAAGAACCTGTGATAGGCCTAGGCGCTAGCCTAGGCACCTCCGTCAGACGAGAGTCAGTCATTTATTCCGTGATGTTTGAGCACTTGATTACTATTGCAGCAGGAGTCTGGAGTCTGTATCTTATCATCAACTCGCACACAATGAACACAGACTTGGGGCAGGAAGGGGCCAAACCATGCATGCATGTGAAGCCATGCCCACATCCGACAAACGAATGTACACAACAACCATACAAAGTTCGTACAGAGGCCAAGATTGGGTTCTCTATTTTCGGACAAGAATAAAAACACCTCTTTCCTGGCAAATTTAAGACAAAAATGTCAATGTCAATGTGGGAAATTACTTTTCTTATCCCTCTTAGACTTCGGCATGGTGAATATTGGCTAATTTCAGCCGTAGATCGTAATTTTACGGGAAAAATACGGAGCCACGTGTTTCAGAGATAAACAGGAAGTGGTGCGAAATCACAAGTGCTTGCCGGGAAAATTGACGTCATCTTTGAGGAGTGCACCCTCGCGGCACGCCGGAATTCGTTGAGAAAACACCCGTCAGTGCGTAAGTTATCATGAATTTTTCGCGATTTGAGGACGCAAAAATGATACATAGAGTGTGCACGAGTGAAATTCGGCATCATTAGATCCGTACTTCACGTCCCTGGCGTCTGAACGCGCCAAACCTGACGTAAGACCCCATGCAGGAAGAAAATGGCCTCCCCGTTCTCAGCAATGTATGATAGTTATGCACATGGGCGGCTGTGCATAATGTACAGGCGGCGTCTGATCACTGTGTGATAGTGATATACCATGTAATCGTGCATGTCATGTACACATGATACCCTGTTGCTGTGTAGGCCTACGTGATATATGTAAATGATGCACTTGAATTAGGATAGGCCTCTGAAAGTATGATAGGCAAGGCACAAAAAGAAGGACGGAGCCCGACGGAGGCAAAGACAACAAAAGAAGAAGCCATGTCATTTTTTGTCGTCATAGGCCGTACGTAGGCCTATCATGATGATATGAGATGAGTCGGGTGATGCCGAGGGTGATCGATGGGAATGGGATGGTGATCACTCATGCACTTTTTGTTCGCTGGTTTGCAGTAAAATTGATTGCCAGGCTAGGCGTGGATCCAGAGCAGGGGGCACACACACACACACTCCCCTTTTGTTAACCAACACTGTAAAACTGAAATTCGGAGCAAATCATTGAAAAAATTTACCACGGAACAGATTTCAATGTTTCTAGTACAGTGCGCCCCCTCTTTTCCAAAATTGTGGATCCGCCGTGATTGCCTCCTCAGGTAGCCTGAGCTAGGCAAAGGCCTCAATGAATGAATGATCAGTAGGCCTACCACGCTCAGCTAAGCACGGATAGGCCTCGCACCGCCTAGGCCTGCCAGCCTAAAAAATACAAAGGCATTCCTGAGGTTAGGCCTGTGTCATGCACAGAAGTTTACATTCTTCTCTGTCCGAGACTACCAGGGTTTCCGCCAGAAATTGAAAGAAGGGGGTACAATAGCTTGTGCGGCATCACAAGCACCCTCAGGTGGGGCTCTGGGGACCTCTCTCAGAAAAATTTGCTTTTTTTAAGCCCTTTTTTTTAAGCCATTTTCCTGACATTTGGAAGAAGAAATCTGCATTGCTCAGCAGATAGAAGGGGGGTACATACCCCCCTACTTCAAGCCATGGGGGAGATTTGTACCCCCCGTACCCCCCGCTGGCAGAAACCCTGACTACTTTGTCAATTTCATGTGGAATTACATGTACACACTACACAATCCAGGGCTCCTGTCCCCCAAATAAAACATCGCGACTTTGTGGATGGTGAGCAAACTGTGCATAAATGACCGTTTTTAACGAAGTCACTTTGATGTTTTTTTCGCTCTTTCTCTCTCTGTCATAGAAATTGATTTTGGTCAGGTTTCACTATAAATACTAGAGGTGTCTGGATATGCTGCAGATTATTAAATACTCCCATAAAAACAGGAAGTAAGGAGAAGTGGGTTCTGAGCTCTGGGAATTGGAATATCAACAGAATTTGGACAGCGCATTTAGTTTGTTCCACTCTGAAGACCTTCAATTTTGCCGGGTAAGTTATCCTTTACAATTCTATTGCATGTATCAAAGTAGTGCATGAACAGAATTATTCAGCTTAGTGGGCCTCATGCCAAATTTGACAATATTTGATATTGACAGAGTCGGTCTGTGGAAAATTCTCGCCTATTTCTTTGGTGCTTGAATGATACACGCACCAGGCATGCATATTGTATACTACAGATACAGACCGTACACTAGCTCAGGCTGCCTGCACTGTACTGGCATGACGAATTGCTGTGTGTTGCTCACTCACTCAGTACAGGTAGTAATCAACATGATCAATGCTGTGGCTAGTATCAGGTACAGGTAAGGAATCCACTGCCATTTCCTGTTGGATATCGCATTCATTATCAGCATGCAGCGTGTCCTGATCATGCCACAGATACTCATCCTTCTTGACATGAATGGTTTCCTGTAGGCCTAGCTCCAAAGTTAGGCATAATGGACGAGTGTGTTGCTGAATTCTTTACAAAAATTCTGATTCACCATCATCATCATCCCGCATTCATCTTCACCTTAGGCATGTTAGGCAGATGCATAACACATTATACATGTAGGCCAACAATACAGAGTTTCCACCAGAGGGTACTAAGGGTACTGTGGGAGTTAGGAACAGAAAAGGACCATTTTCTTTAATTTCATGGGGTTTTGCCGATTTTGAAGAAATTAGTACCATCAAAAAAATTTCTGGCAGAAACCCTGACGAGAGATGGATTCGAGAACATAGAACTGAAACTCTCGATGTTGGATACCATTTAACAATAAAAAACAGGGTTTATCCCAAAAATCTTAGAATGGGGATGAACAGGAACATGATGGAAGTATAAATAAAGGGGGGTCTGTAGTCGAGGAAAACAGGCATACATGTAGTTTATTTGTATCCAATTTTCTATATTTTGTGCATATTTATTTACCAGAGATTTACTTATTTCACACCCTAATCAGTGTTTCAAGCAGCCCATCTGATCATTATTCAATGTCTTGTACATGTCATAGCTGGTATTATCTGTGATTCATAGTCATTGCTCTCCTGTCTCCAGTCCATGTTTGAGTTAAGATCTGACTTCCTTTGACAGTTCACCGGAACCAAACCATCTCTGTGTGTGGGTGGGTGTGAACACAGACTCATTACTGACATGACTGACAATTGTTCTAAGACAACTGACTCATGACTGCAGCCAGAGTAGAGAAACGTTCTTTGGAGACGGTAAGGGAGGCTTTCCATTGGAGCGTTTCCGTGCACGGAAATGCTCAAAAGCGTTGTTTTTTTCCGCGCCGTGACAAGCCGCAGAAAAAACAATGCTTTGAGCATTTCCGTGGACGGAAACGCTCCAATGGAAAGCTGCCCAAACTTGTAAGATGCTCATGCTTCATGATAAAGTTGGGATTTTGGTAAAGAAAATTCTGCTGGAATTGAAGCATACAGGGTGTACAAAAAAAGAAACACATTTTGGAAGCAAATGCATAGTTCATGTAAATTTCTCCTGATATAAATAGTAACATGAGGAGCCATGGTGGTGTAGTGGTTCGGGTCTCCAACTAGTGGTCAGAGGGTCCCGGGTTCGAATCCCACTGGGCGTGAGACTTTGGGCAAGTCTCTTTGCCTCACTGGCCTCTCTCTCTCCACCCAGGTGTATAAATGGGTACCAGTCGGAAATGCCCAGATTGTAGCGCTGAATGAGCAGCTCATCTGAGTTCTACTGAAAGGTTTCAGGATAGACTGGGGTTAAAGTGTAAAGTTGGATGACACCTCTACCGTTGTTGATATCACGCTATAAACCCAAACTTTAACTTTTTTTTAAACATTGCCTGTCTTGTGGCTCGGTCACCCCGACCTCAGCATACATGTAAGAAACGTGTTAGCCAAAAGGCTGAAAAAGGGCCCAAACATTGAAGTACATAAAAAGTTCAATTCAATTTGCACCTTGTAGCTTTCTGCTATAAAATAGCCCTGGTTGTGGTCACATGTCACTGAATTTTCCAGTACATCATTGGAAAATACCGAAGCGTAGCTGGAGTAAAATTTGAGTGCCCTCTTCCACATCTAAGAGTTGACTCTTTTTGATACACCCTGTATGTTTCTTTCAGATTCCTTTCAATAAATGGCACACGGCTGGAAGTCTTACAGAAGAGTCCTGACGGTGGTGTCCTCGTACAAATTCATGCGCATTAATTGAATGATGGAATTTTTCATGGCCTTGTCGTACAGGTTTGGGTTTGGGAGTAAAGTACGCCTAATAAAAGGAAAGATCACTCAATGTGTATCATGTGAGCAAAGTTGGCACAAGGTGAATGTAGGCCTGCTACACTTAACATTCACCAGGAATTTGAAGCGTCCTTTATTTAATATACCTAAGTAATCATGCCGAGCTGAGTGCAAAAAAATTCACATGTTCCAGTGTAGTTTATTTCTTTCAACAATTCACATTGATTCAAGTGATAGTGATAAGAAGACATTTCAAGTGGAATTGAATGAAAAGCGGATCTCTATTGTGTTGCCTTTGAAGTTGATCCAGGAAGTGTCCTAATAGGCCGTGTACGCAGATAAATATCAATCTGTATTGTGATCATAAAAGGTGATATGTCCATACTTGTTGCCATAGTTTGATCACACACATCCGCAGGTAATATTCATAACCAATGGCTGAAATGGACTCCCAAGGTTTCTACTGTGTGACATGGTATTAATTGCAATAGTTGTAAAAACGTTCGTAATAAATGATTTGTGATGTGAAAAAAGTGGTATGGATTTCAGACGTTTGTGTTGTGTATGTTGTTGTCTTCATAATCTGGCTTTGAATTGAATAACTGTGGATGATACGCTCCGTTGGCCTTCACAAAACCTTCCAGTGAGAAATTTGTTATTTAAATCTACATGAGATGTATGTACATGTAGGTACAGTCCACTCTCGCTATACCACCCCTCGATATACCGCCACAGACAATTGACTTCCTCTTTCGAAGGCATTTCAACATTGCCAACAACAATACCCTCGAGAGTGGACTGTATTAGCCTTTTCAGGCTGTGGGTTGTGGCAGTCACTCCAAAGACATGGCACAGGGCTTTCAGCGACCTGGGGTGGCTGCATAGAAATTCCGCTAGTGCTTCGACAGCCTATCGGTGTAAAAATGCATGGAAAAATGTACAGCACTATCGGCCGATGGGCTCCGCTAGCGGTAGCGGAGTTTCTATGCGGCCACCCCTGGTCCCCAGGGTCAAATGCTCCTCAAATTACATTTACACCAGAGACATGAGAGAAGGGCTGTCCATCCTGATTGTTGTCATACGCTTGGTTGCAGCACTTTGTTTCTTGGTACGTGGCATTGTGAGCATGCGTGGCATAAGTCAAAAGTGCCATATTTGACCCCTTATGTTATAGAGCGATATGATGCTCTCTACAATCAGTATCTTGACATACCAACGCCTACGGTCACTCCGCCCTTCGAACTAGGTACACTTCCATAGATTGAGCGAGAATAGGAGTGATAGGGACGCTTGTCAAGGCAAGATGTAGAGCAGAACCCCTTTGGCAATGTTTGGCAAAACCTGCCTGCCCCGCCAGAAATGAAATATAAACCCTGAAAATTGAAACGTGGATGTAGAATGAATCTCTAAGGCTAAGAATCCATTCACGTGATTTTCGTGCTGCGCGCTGTCGCATCCTTTGTCCATGACCAACGCGGCGGAAAGAAACGATCTTTCGAACGTCTGCCGCTCGAAAATCGCGTGAATGGACAGCCAGCCTTAGTATGCACACACAGTCATGTGGTGCTATTGGTTGTAGATTTCATTGTACAACATGTTCTATGTATGAACATGATAATTGACAGTAATGGGTACTTATAATTGAATCTCCTGTGTTCCTTTCATTGGCAGTGTGGCCGTGAAAGAGCATTCACCATTCTGTGGCTTTCAGAGTGGTGCAATGGAAATATTGGTGCCTATCACCTCTGAGGTCCCGAGTGCGATTCCCGGTCGGACCCGGTACTCGTCTGATAGAGAGGTGACTGTCTGACATCGTAGGTTTCCTTCGGGTGCTCCGGTTTCCTCCTACATTACATACAAATCATCAAATATTTCTTAAAGAGCCAACAATGAGCCAAGTTAGAGCTCATATGGTTCTCAACTCAATCTTTTAGGAATTTTGTGGCTGGCACGTTTTGATGGTGATTCCCAGCCATTGAACCGTTGGAGGGACCTTGGAATAAAAGATGTTTTGCAGGGCTCGAAAATAAGGTTTTAAGGCCTGGAGCTAAAAACAGCTTCCGACTATTGAAAATATATGCTCTCTCCGGAGCTGTTTCTAATTCCTCGGAAGCTAAAAATATTTGAGCCGATCCGCCATTATCACCTTGGGTTCGCTTGATGCACTCTTTGAAAATGAAGAAATAAAATAAATTTGTCAATATGACTGTCAGGTCACTGGTGAAGTTTGTAGTCCACGTGAAGGTGTGAGCATAATCTTCTACCATCTTCAACCATGAAGGGTTAATTCGTCCTATNTTTGCCCCCCCCCCCCCCCCCCCAGAGCCAACACAAAAATGATTTTCATGCGGATTTTGGGCAAGAAACGGCAAAAAAAGGTCTTCCGCCCCACAGAGAGGCTTCCCCCCAGGACCAAAAAGCTAAACGGCCCTGCAATATTTCCCCTTTCCCCCTTAGTCTTACATGTCTTAGTCTTACCACTGCAATGTAGCACTAGCAATAGCATGTATGTACAATCATAGATCTGTGTCCCGACCCGGCTACAGACTGACTACGTACAATTCTTGCCGGTTAGGTTATTTGTATGCAGACAAAACCAATCAGACGGGAGCATTTCTGGCTGTAATCCAGACGATGTCTGTAGAGTGTATTGCTGTTGCGTACAATCCCATTTCCTTGCCAGTACAGTTGAAGGTAGCATTCTGGGTTTCCAGATTCCAGAAGGCAGTTGAAATACTCTCGGGGGAAATTTCCTCAGTTATATTATGGATGATCATGATGATGGGGAACTTGCAATGTCCATGCAGGATTTGTCGTGCTGAGTGGGAGAAATCAAGTGGGTAGGGCAGAATTGTGCCTGACACTAGGCACGCTGGGCTGGCTACAGTGTGGGTGCATGTTGTTGACTATGAAAACCATAGTGATGGAAAACGCATCTGTTGTCCCGTGCAGTGCATCTTCTAACACTAACAGTGATATGAAATGTGTCTCCCTGTTTTGCAAAAGATGGGTTTCTATCAGAAATTAAAAGAAGGGGATACACCAGCTCTTGATGTCCTCCAGCGGGGGCTCTTGGGGCCTCCCTCAGAAATTTCATTCCTTTAAGCCCGAAAATGCATTTCCTGGCATTTTAAACTAGAAATCTGCATTGCTAAGCAGACAGAAGGGAGTACCGGTACTTACCCCTTCTTCAAACCATGGAGGAATTTATGCCTTCTGTCC
>NMRB01001149.1:31460-45910 GCA_002633025.1 Notospermus geniculatus | reverse complement strand
CCCCCCCCCCCCCCCCCCGGAACCCTGAAAGAGATCAAGAGAGTCTCTTGACTGACCATGTTCCCAGTTGAATGCCAGGAAAACAATTGAAATTGACATCAACTGACGATGTCGTCATCTCAGTCTACAGAGGATTTTCTTTAGGTTGGGAAGGCCCTATTCAACAAGTACCGGTAACATCAAAATTGATGGGAAAGGCCTAAAGCCTGCCGCACACTGGAGCTCTGCTGAGCAAAAAGTCATTCGAGACCGTTTGCTCAGCAGAAAGTCTTCATGTGCGCGTATTTTCGGTGAGTTGAGGCAGAAAACTCACCGAAAAATACGTGAGCTATCTGCTTAGGAGCAAACGGTCTTGAATGACTTTTTGCTCAGTAGATAACTCCAGTAAAGGTCAAATCCTTGGTATGTCCTTATCTCATGACATAGGTTATCTTCTATTGATAATGCAGTGATTCTTATGTGAGTAAGTTTGATTGTAAGTGAGTCGTCAAACACATTCAATGAATGACTGCCTTCAAATTTGCCTGCCTAATGTCTAGTAATGACTCTTAGATTGACCCAGTCCCAGTAAGTGACTATAATGATATGAGAATTGTCATTGATCTTGCCAATGAGCTGTACGAAAAAAATAGGTTGAAAAAATATTTTTTAGAGTGTTTCAACGTTGTTGAAATGGACTGATGGGATTATCCTGCCGAACTTCTGAACATTCGAACACGTGTTCATATATGAGATGACTTGCGGAAGCTGCCTTCCTGCAATCAACATTAGGCCCACCTACCAGTGTTTCCGACAGAGGGGGGGGGGGGCAGGGGAAATCCCCCCTCAAAAAGTCACACAATTTGTGTTTTTGACCAAGAATTCTGTCAAATTTTCTCTTTATCCACCCCCTCAAAAAAATTCCTGGCGGAAACACTGCCTACTATCCCCAATCAACATGTAGGCCTACCTATCCCCACAATGGTAAACCGCTTGGGCTTAAAATCCACCTGGGGGTGAGCTTTTCTTCTGTCCTCTCCCAGTTTCAGTTCTTCCGAATGTTAGTATTTCACGGCCACCACCCTGAGAATCTCAGGTCATTTACGGGTGGTATCATGAAGACACTGCGTGCGAGGATGGTATCCACATGTGTGTAGGCCTATGTACATGTACGTCAACAAGGCTATGCAATGATCTGTTTGGCTTCTCATTTTTAGGGCGTCCAAAGGTTAGATAATCAATACATGAAATATATAGTATTACGCCCTACTGTTCTGGCTATGAAAAATTTTCGACCATGGTGCAACAAGGGGCGTACTCAACTTTTAAGTCTTACTCGGCTGAGCTCAACCTCAAACTCAATTTTGAGCATGACTGGTGCAACCGGGCCACTGTATATAACTCTATCGGTCTAACGTCATACGCTAAAAGACGCCCTTGCAGCTGGAGATATTTGTGATGCCAACCATGTCCTGAATACATTACGTCATGGAAGTGAAGTCCAATTTCGTATTTCGTACTTACTGTTACGTCAGATTTGCGAAACCTCCCTATTATTTCATGTTCTTTAGATGTAACAGGAGAGTGCAATCAAATTTGCATATTTTTTAACCAGTAAGACATGAAAAACAGTGGAAGTGGTTAGTTAGTATATATTGGCTGAATTTCAGCCTGAGATAATTGAAAATCTGTCAGTCAACAGAGTGTCCAAATCAAATTAATCTGAATTTGATTGACGTGATTGATTTACGTGAGCACTCTATTCAACAGGCACCGAGTCGCGACATCGTCCGGTACATCGATACCCCAAAAGCAATTTAAATAATTACTGGGTTCACGAAATCTTTTGGCTACATTTTTTCCTGTGGTCATATTAATAGTTTATGAGCTCATTTGAAAGTGAAAAAAAATGTATGAGTACGAAACGTCACTTTCGCAGCACTCTGAATGAAGGTGAATGATCGAACTTTAACTATCCGAGGTTTACTATAGCCTTAGTTCCACCTATCCCAAATTGGAGTGGTTTTTGAGACTCGGGTCGTCCCCGTGCCTGAAAAAAAAACCGCTACGCGCTTACACCTATTTGCAGTACCACTTCATTAGTTACTAAACACGGCGAGAGAGGTCGCGCTGGCGGAATTTCGCAGGGTTTTTGGTTTAAAGCGCATGCGCAATACGCAACACACGTACCGCGCCATCTGTCGCCGGGTTTGATAACTAGTAATTGCCGCGTTTGTTGCGCTTACACCAATCTAAAAGCCCGGGTCTAATAAACACGGGGTTTTCAAACACAGGTCTATTAGACTCACGGCAAAAAACAGATGTACCCGCAAGAAGCCTGGGGTTTTGGTGGGATTGGGATAAGTGGAAGTACAGCTTATGAATTACTGTTACAATGATGAACAAGAAGCTGTTGCCTGATGCATACAGAGATTTAACGCCTACCTGTACATGTGTATCATGCAACTTGATTCTTACCCACCCATTCATTCATTCAAGGGAGTTAGGTTATAGTATTCCACCGACGATTGCGAAAATATATGATTCCGAAGTAACGTGATGAGGAACTTTGGAAATTCCAGCCATCGGGGTGGACGAGACCAAGCATGGAACAGATTGTAAGAACGCGAATCGAATCAGTAGGGAGTTTTCGCAAAGCCCCCGAAACGCCAACGCGAACGCCAAACCGATTGTTCGATGCCACGAAGAGAGCACCGAACAAAAGGATAGACGTTCGCGTTGGCGTTTCGGGGGCTTCGCGAAAACTCTATAACTCTAGTTTTCGCGAAGCTCCCGAAACGCCAACGCGAACGCCAAACCCATTCTTGGGTGCCACGAAGAGAGCACCGAACAAAAGGATAGACGTTCCCGTTGGTGTTTCGGTGGCTTTGCGAAAACTCTATAGCGAGTTTTCGCAAAGCCCCCGAAACGCCAACGCGAACGTCTACCCTTTTGTTCCGTTCCTTCTTCGCAGCATCGAACAATGGGATTGGCGTTAGCGTTGGCGTTTCGGGGGATTTGCGAAAATTCCCTAATATTAGTACTGTCCTCCAAATCCTGAATCTGTTCCTGAGTCAGCAGCTCTCCGTCCAAACTTTTCGAGAAATAGTTATGAGTAGATGTGAGAACACAGTGAAACATTCGACCAGCTAAATACTTACTGTCGGCAACGGAAATAAAAATAATGTTAATACCAATCGACACAACTGCAATCGTATAAGGACAAATCAATCAACGATGAAATGCTCGAGGGATAATATGTTTCGTGATGTCCATACAGAACAGAAATATACACACATGCGCATCTGCATAGAAAATTTTGACAAAAATCTGTTTCTCCGCAGTATACGTGGCGTTGGACACACTAGTGGTTCGCAAATCTGACGAAACACGAAGTACGAAATACGAAATTGGACTTGATTTCCATGAATAATGCATTTCAGGAGATGGTTGGTACCACAAATACCGCCTGCTGCGAGAGCGTCTTTTAGCGTATGGCGTTAGACCGATAGAGTTACGTTGTATATTAAGCTTTGAAATTTATTTTTCGTTTCCACTTAATAGATACGAAGTGGAAATATAAAAATTCAAGATGCACCATAACTCTCTCAGTCTCACATGATATGCTAAAGACGCACTGGGAGCAGGGACATTTATGGTACTAACCATCTCCAGAAATACATTTAGGTCCTGGAAATGACATCCAATTAATTCGTATTTCGTACTTCGTGTTTCGTCAGATTTGCGAAACCACACTAATATCTGCACTGACACTAATTCAGAAATCACTACTTTTTAGTGATGGTAGAGTTCACAAAAAGATGTTCACCGACACCTGACGGTATTAACTGCACTAAGGATTCACCTGCACGGCGGAACTAAGTGCTCTTTATTCTATAGAATCATCTAATAACGTCATTTGTGATGCTAGAATAGTTCAACACCTTATTCAAATTGCTCGATCCAAAATTGGAAACTGGAAATAAATTGAAATTGAATTTTCAATTATTTTCTCACCCAATGTTGCCTGTGGCATACAAATGTGATGTTGTCGGATTATCAGTCAGTTACTTTGATATAATGAGAGAATGAACAGTCCAGACGCAGACTGGAAGTGCGGCCCATCGGTGCTGTTCGGTACTACGTCACGTAAGCGACTCTGCAACTACCCCCAAGATAGAGCCGCGACAGCCACCAACTTCGAGAAGTAATAACCATGTTGAAGAGTAAAAGAGCCCATTTAATGGCCGCTGGCACGCTAAGCTGGTAAAGCGGGCCATAGACACAAAGTTTTGGAAAATGACTGTCTGTGAATCGTTTGGCAGTGTTATATCATGCTTGGACAATGAACGACCACAACGTCATGTGGGAGAACTACATGTAGTATGCCACCATCTTTGTTGGAAAGGTCTATGGGCCGTATTTCAGAAAGTTCCTTAACATTATTAAAGGTACACCTTAAGTCTATTGTAAAACCATCGAGAACAATAGATTTAAGGTGGACCTTAATGTTAAGGAACGTTCTAAAATACGGCCCTATAATGTACATGTATGTTTATTTACGTTTACCCTCCTATTACATTGTAGGCAACATGCCCACTTCGGCAAAAAGGTGGCGTGCACTGTCATGACTGTTCTCTTCCTCAAGGAAAATTTAGAAATCGTTCACAGGACACTTTTTGACCAAAAATTGACTTCAGCGCCAGGAAGCATTGAGCAACTTCTTCACTGGCGAATTTCACATGGGTACCGGTAACCTTAATCTGCCGAAAAAAGAAACATGTTGTTTATCTAACCCAATTGAAGCTACTGATGTTCCAAAAATTCGTTTCTATCGTGACGACAATTCTCTTCGGATTTGCGAATCGCCCTTCAACACTCGGCCGTTGGCAACAAAACAAAGAAATCTATCACCTAACTCCCGTCCAGCGGCATCTCTCAGTTCAGCATTAATGAATAAGTCATCGCTGGTATGCAATGCAGAGAGCCTAATGTTGCATACAGATTAATGGGTAGCCACTGTTCAGGATCGGGCGGCGAAAGTTTGGAATAACTTGGCTCAGACTGAACGGAATGTTAAAAAGTCAAGAAACGAGAAAACTACCTGTACATAAATAATGAAATAAAAACATGAAAAAGAATCCCGGAGGAAGTGTGACATATTTGTACGCCAGGATTTGCGCCATCATTTGCTTTTCACCTTGTGTGTTGCGGTTATACATGTACAGCATATACATGTACAGCGTATACATGTACCCAACTCCATCTTACAGCGGCACTGTAGATGGAATTTGGAATAGGAGCAGTCAGCCGCGCGTATTGCGAAAAGATGGCAGCAAAGTTCTAGCGGACCAATACACAGGAAAATCCACGTGATTGGTGCTCGATCAAGAATTAATGGGTCCGCTATAGGCATTGAATTGGGCCGTAGTGACACCTATTGGTCAAATCACTGACAGTTCCTATTGGCCTGGTCCCCCTGATTAAAAGTGAGTCTTGTCCATTTCGGGACAGAATGTTTTTTTTGGTAACAGTTTTGGCCTCGTCTGTCAAAAAAACGTAAATGTAGCCCACGTTAGGGCCTACATGTACTTTCCAGATAGGAAGGCATTGAGAAAATGACAGTCATGACAGTGGTGGCCAAAATTATTCCAACACTTGATCTATGTCTCACGAAGCTCTCGTAGCTTTAGTGCGTAAACTGTTGTCCACTTGTGGACAACCTATTGTTCACTATCAGCCTGACAAAAGATTTGCGTACCCTTATAAGTTACGGGGGCTTTGTGAATAAGGTCCTCTAGTTTCCATTTTTCACTTCTATTGGAAAAGGTGCATTTCTCTTCGGAAAATACAATTGTTTCATGGGTACACTGATTGCCATTTCGACACAAATCATGGAATATCTATTTCATGCCAAGCGTTCGAATAATTCGACCACCACTGCATGTATCATCTTACAGGTTTGAATTCGTTAATAGGGAGGTTTCGCAAATCTGACGAAACACGAAGTACGAAATACGAAATTGGACTTCACTTCCATGACGTAATGTATTTCAGGAGATGGTTGGTACCACAATGTATCGCCTGCTGCATGCAAGGCGTCTTTTAGCGTATCGCGTTAGACGGATAGAGCTACAGTGTATAAAACTTTCGTATCGACTTCGTATATACGAAGTGGATATTTAAAAATTCAAGACGCACCATAACTCTCTCAAGACGCACTGGCAGGAGGGGCACTTGTGGTAGCAACCATTTCCAGAAATACATTAGGTCCTGGAAAGGAAGTAGAATTTCGTATTTCGTACTTCGTGTTTCGTCAGATTTGCGAAACCTCGCTAATACCTCGTGGTGATTTGCAGGATCGACGAAAGACAAGGAATGAAACTCAAGTACTTTCAAGAGAAAAAGCATTGCAGTAGATAATCCAGCGTGATGTGCTAGCTCAACACGGCCCTTCAGTTCTCATTGAAAAATGGCTTCTCTTGTTATCACTTGATTGATACTCAGTAACGGGCTAACGCATGTAGCTGGCCAAGATCAGTCTCCAAGTCATTTCAACCCAACAACAGGTTTATTGCTGATAATACCCATGGCTTGGCAGTGTACCATCCCTGTAGAATATACAAGAGCAGTATACGTTAGCTTTCAGGTTCCTTATTGCCCTGATAAGATATTGGACAGGCAATCAATTTTATGACTTCAAGAGTTTGTGGGTCTCGACTTGTTGAATGCCACGAATACCCGTTAGATGTTAAATCTACTCGACGAATAGCTGATATCAGAAATACCGGAGGTGGCGTGTCTCTGCCGATGTAATAACGTAGAGTACAATGTATGTTGGCTGCGTGGGATTTTGTCTGACCTGTCGCGCGTAAAAAGGAGGCCGCGAGGGAAAGAGGTGGGTTGTGCCGTTATGAACTGGCGATTCTTCGCCTCGAATTGTACACGTTTTGCACCACTCCTTTATACAGGGTGGACCAGAGAAAGTGTCCCTCGAACAATAGCATTAGTGTTTCCCTATTGATTATGATTTGATTTGATTTGTGTTTATTATAACGAGAGAGATTTACAATGAATTTTAAAAAGGGCCAAGGCCGGAGCATTAGTGGCCCTTTTGAACATAATTAAACTTAGGATGTAAGGCGGTGAATAACAACGTAGGAATAATGTACATGAATAACAAGCTAAGGGAAAGTGAAGTCACGTGGTGAAAGAACACAAGCCACGGACAAACAGAATACAGACAGGATAAAACAAAACGATAGCTATAGTGAGGTAAGAATTGCTCGAGGGACACTAGATAGGTTGCGCAGCTTTCCGACTCCGACTCCGGCTTCAACTACCAGAATGAATAGCAGTCCGCTGTAGACATCCTTGATAAAAACGAATTGATAAACGTTTGCAAAATCATAAAATGCCATACCTTTGTGGGAGAATAATTTTGACTCGTAATCGGAAGTGCATAAATCGCAAATATTATAGTCGTGTTTCAAGTCGTAACGACTAGGATTACGACTTCAATATTCATTATTTATCCGCACTTCCGATTTATAAGGCCAAATTTTTCTGCCTTCAATTTATGGTGTTTGACGAATTGAAAACTTCTATCAAATCGTTTTTATCAAAGATGTTATTAGCGGACTGTAATTCATTCTCGTAGTTGAAGTCGGAGTCGGAGTCAGGCCGCTGCGCAACCTTACAACTTTCTCTGCCCACCCTGTAGAAGAATACCAACCACTGCATGCAGTTCGTGACTTTATTTTCCGGCACGGGACTTCGAAGAAGAATACAATGGACACAAGTTTATTAGTCATTGAGAATAATTAAGTTGATGGGCAGGAAACAGTGTTTCCCAATCAAAGCAATTGTGTCGTCAAGTAGAAATATTCTGTAATTCGATCAAGTGTGTTTTCAAACAAAGCTTTAGGCCTACACTAGGCCTACTCTGGCGGAGGTGCACGAGGAGGAAGAATGAATGGAAGGTTGTTCAGACTAAACGTGCCCAGC
Organism: Notospermus geniculatus; assembly: GCA_002633025.1. Lineage (NCBI taxonomy): Eukaryota > Metazoa > Nemertea > Pilidiophora > Heteronemertea > Lineidae > Notospermus > Notospermus geniculatus. Next base: position 37,924 of record NMRB01001149.1, on the reverse strand, counting down.
AAAGCCGTCATGTCTGCTGTAGACAGACAGGTAAAAATACTTACAAGTCACGGTTATGGGCGTACAAATTCGAGCCAGGGAGTTTAGCTTGAGTGACAGCAAGCACCTCCAATAAACCTACGAGCCTGACAGCAAAGATAACTGAGACATGAATATGTCATATATGTATCATATCAGTACATCAGCTTTTCCAGGTGTATCGACTATGCAAATCACATGTATAATCGAGGACGTTACTTCTGGCAATTATCTCATGATATTACAAACCCGGAGTAATATAAGTGTACTTCAATTAGAATACAGACGCGAGAGATAGAACGTTAGAATATGAGGTGCCTTCTCCGTTTTCTATACTTAATAATCCATTTTGTCTTTGGAGCTTTGAAAGTGTTAGGGATCATTTCAAAATTGCTTGATGCTCACATCTCTCTCTGGACCCCCTCCCCTCCAAATGACAAAAAAGTCATATGCCTGGCATCAACACTTTTATTTCAGAATTAAAGTGTGTTTCTATGGAGCACCAGTAGGGTGCATGCTAAAACATGATAATCTTGCAATATTGGAAGTTCTCTGGTTTCTTTCTTCTAATTTACATGTGATGCCGAGAGTTTTTAAAAAGATGACATTTTGGTCAGGAAAGTGCTGACCCCTTCCTCCACCCCAGATAAAAAAAGTTCATCTCTCTGGGCATCAAACAGTTTTGAGATGATCCCTTATTCTGCAAGATCACGAAACAAGTCAAGGCGTGAGTGGTACATGTAACGTTAAATTACAAAGAAATAAAGGAACTGCTTTTTCTTGTAACGCTGACTTGTTTGATGATATCCACTCTCTCTCGGAAAGTTTCGATTTTTTGTGCGGAAGTACCAGAGGAGAATGTCCTAGAAATGTACGTCCGGAACACATTAGGGAGTTTAAGAAATCAAACGATAAACGTTAACTTTACGAAAACGTTATTTTTTGTACCGAAAATGCAATATATAATCCGGTGAATTCGTAGTACGAAAAATAACGTTGTTGTAAAGTTAACGTTTATCGTTTGATTTCTTAAACTCCCTAATAATTTGCTATTGTACGTCCTCTCAAAACAGGTGTTCCTTCATGAATGGCTGTAATTTTGTTCATTTTTCTTTCGTTGTAAATGAAGTAATACCTGGTCTTATTTCTGTTACGCACGTCTGGTACATGTATGTCCATTACGACACCAACTCAAAATCATGAGGCATATTCAACCCCGAGGCTTTTGAATTCCCCATTGACTACCCAACATGTACAATCAATGATCTCGCGTGAATTCGATTTCCCGCCGCGGCCACTTATTGCAGGGAATACAGTATCTGGACTTCGATTGCATGGGGACTTAAACCCCTCTCACATCGGGCGCCTCTCCACGCAAGATCTTGGGTATGTTAGCTCTCTATCGGAGACCTTAGCTGGAGACTAACCATGATGCAGTGGTTTGTGGCCTCAGCGTCGTAAGGAAACAACAGCGATGGATTGCCCATTGAGGCCAACTAAAGTACGTTTAAATCATCTGGACCCCGATGGGCGTATGTCAGTGAAACCCCTATAGTAACCGGACAACAATGAAATTAGGGTTTACTCTAAACGGTCCAACGCACATTGTTTTCTAACCAGTTGAACCTTGGTAACATGCAACTAGGCCTTGATTCGAAATTGAACACAGGCATGGCATGGGATTGGCTGGAAGTGTACTGTCAATAAAACGCATTTCAATAGCCAGACTTCACCAACAATACCAAGGTCTGCCTGACAACCAAAGGGTCCTCCCATCGGGGTCCAGATGATTTACGTACTTATATTAAGTGCGGGAAACTCTCACGTTGAAGATCGGAGTGCCATTCGACATTCGCCACACTGCTGTCCAAAACATTCACTCTAGTCTCATGGTGCAAGCACCCAGAGACTGTGCGTATATAAAGGGTTATTTTGTGTTTATTAGCCACAGTTTGTTCTTCATTATGTAAATGTACGTTAATTCTTCAACACATTCTTCATCAAACCCACACCACTTTGTTACATCTATCTCCAGTTACTCTCACCTGGAAATGCAGCACTCTCCAGATCGGTACTGTGAAGTTTAATTTCCCAACGAAAGAAACGTGGTTGAAAGGTTTCTGAAGATACTTCGCCCATTTACATGATTACCACGTTATTGTCGATAATTACCTTATGACTTTAAAAATTTCATGCCCCACTTTTTTCGATCAAACACTTTTCTCGGTGTATTCAATGCAGAGAGACACCCGGGTCGGTTTATCGACTGTTTAGCCGATCGACAAGGTGTGTGTACGTAATCTTGATTATTTTCAGCACCGTTCATACCTGATCCAAGTGTTTTCAAGAGCCAGCACTATTTTTCGCAGCGCGATTTCAGAAAAAAAATGATATTAGACAGCCATGGACACAAGTGTGCCATCAGAAGCCGATATTCAAATATAAATTATAATAACAAGATAAATATGGAATGAGCGTACATGGAGTGTCTGCTGGTGAATATAAAGGTACGGTGCCTTCGAAGACGAGGTCAGGGAAGTACGAATTCCTTAAGTGATTGATGAACTTATAAAGAAATTCCAGATAATTCATCAAAATATCTTTTTCACAAAATCTTACTATTTCTGGCTTGTTTTCTTTAATTTTCTCTTTTGACGTACATCAGCTTTTTTGAAAGAAAACCTGTTCTTGCACATACGTACTGACAGAGATTATCATTTGATCAGTTAAATTCTTTCTGTTACATCGTAAATGAAATGTTAGGTGATTTATGTGTGAGGATAAACAAGGCAGCAGATAACCACTTTTTGCATCAGTGATGCATCATCCGCCGAACATACGTCGATGCGCTTTTTGCAGATAAATGACACGCTTTGCAAAAATAGGACGCACAAAAGCAGCAAGAAACGATACTGTTCTTGAGCAAATGATGAAGCTAGCAGACGTCAGTGGGGTCAGACGATAAAACAACATACAGTGATGACCAGGCGTTACATGTATATTACCAGCAATAACGTGGCAACTATTAATATACATGTAGGTCAAATCAAAAAGCCGTTGCATGTCATGTATCCTCATTAGATGCACCGATGATGAAAATTTGGTGACGATCCAGACGTTATAGTTTAGAAATTACAAATGTATTGGAATTTGTGTTTTCGTTTTTGCCACCTGGTGGCCAAGCTAAGGATCAAATCGGACCGAAACTTGGTGTCATAGGTCAACTGACATAGGGCTGTATATGTACCAAGTTTCAGGTCAATAGCCCTAGCAGTTGCGACACATGCCACCAAAATGGCAAAATTTCGAACTCTGACCTATGTGACCTTGAAGAGTAGGTCAAATCACAAACCCATTACGTGTGTCATGTATCCTCATTAGATACACCTATGATAAAAAGAATCAAATCGGACCAAAACTTAGTGTCATACGTCATATGACCTAGGTGTACATGTATATGCATGTACCAAGTTTCAGATCAATAGCCCCAGTGGTTACGAAACGTGCCCTGCTAACGGACGACGGACAAAGGACGCTGCACCATCGTAAGAGCTCACCACAGGTGAGCTAAAAATGTGAGCGGTTTCCACCGTAACCGATATAAATAAATTTACTGTGTACCCGCTGTCATAGCTGTTTGTTGAGAAGAAGCTCGCCATATGCATTCGGCAGAAAGGAGGAGGCATGGGTTGTATATTGCCAATACATATATATTGAAATCTAGTACGCCTATGTCCGATATTGCCCAAAGAATAAGCTGCCACAATATTGCACTGCCCTCATGCATGACGACAGGAAGTACAGAAAGTCACGGCCGACATTAGATCACAATAGAGGTCAATCCACAGAACTTGTGATGCAGTGATATCAGGCTTCCGCACATGATAATTTCAGAAGTAACATTGACTCAATCAGGCCGAATAACAGAAAAAATATATCCAGGTTCAATGTCGTCGCACAAAACTATACCCTGGGTATAAAGTGTACCCATTACCGTAGTTTTGAGCCTAGGTGCGAGTTAGGAACGGATCTCGCGTGATCAACAGGACCGCGCGAGAATCGTACTTCTGTCGTATACCTGATTAGTCTCGCGTCACCAGCCTCTCTCTCTTACAGGAGAGAGTCTGGTAGCAAAGACTACAACTTTCGTTACCGCCAGGTGGCGAGTGTCCAGCTCAGAGCATCCGAATCTGATTGGCCAACTGCTGATTAAACATGGCTGCGCCCATGAAACGCATGATGAACGAACAAGGAACGAAATAGCCCGAGGGAAATGTTACCTTTTTTAACACGTTTTATCGTGGTTTTCACCGAGTGATATGTAGAAGCGATCGAGCCTGGCCGTTGGAGGTGGATCTCTGATGAAATAAAGTGGAATTGTATTGGGCCTGTATCAGGATCGACCGTCTGGCTGAACTTCGACTCCCTGGTCGGAAGTGACCTAATCCATGGCACAAAATGTAAGTGCTATTGTACAATCGGCTTATTCCAGCAATCGGTGACCATGGATAGTCGTTCCTACCGTGCTAAAAAGGTAAATTTTCCCTCAGACTCATTCGTTCATCACATGCGTTTCATGGGCGCAGCCATGTTTAATCAGATTGGTTGCACTAGTTCCTTGTCTCCTCACCCTTGGACACGAATACAGTTTCGTTGTACAGAGAAGTTGATGCCAAATATAGCGCTGAAAATCTTCCTCGGGAACTTTCACCGCCATGTTTTTCGACAATCTCGTCTTCAGGTGCTGTATCCAATCGGAATCCTGGGTATAATTTTGTAGATCGAACTATACCCAAGGTATATACTAGTATAGTTTTGTGGGACGACATGTTATACCCAGGACGACAATTACCGATTCGGCCTCAATCAGGCTCATCATTGGAAAGGAAAACAGACGTGATGAGGGTCAACATACGATTATCGGCCAGGCTGCCAGGTGCAGCCATATGCAGTTGCATCTATTTCCTGGAGTAGCTGACATGCAGCGTTGTAGATGTACTGCATGCACGCGGTTAATTCAATGAACAATATCGCTGTCATCAACAATAGATAGATGAGCGATGTTGAACCACACCAGTTTCTGATCTGCACTAGATAAGTCATGTATAAGGCTCACAGCAGCTTTCACATGCGGGATATCGCACATCGGGTGATTTTAATCGGCTGCATGAATTTACGGCATACGCGGCTGAATTTACGAAGTTGTTCAGCAGAGAACTTGAATGTTTAATGGATAAGTAGGGGCCAATAGGGCCTACAGAGTTTGGGCCCTTTATGTTGGAAGTTCAGCTTAAGAATCTCATCTTCGATAATCGAAGGGCAATCTGCTCACCACTGCCATGACTGCGTAACATCGCACATCACCCTTCGAGAAATAGACCAGTCTGCGGCGTATCTTGGCACGATGCCAACTTTACCGGTCGACCAATCATATTGCATTTTATATCGGGTCTTCGGCTACCACTACCACGATTCAAATTTTACAACACCGGTTCTGATTGGCCTCCTCTTCGAGAGGCAGCGCATTCGCCGCGGACCGGTCAATTTCTCGAAGGGTGATGTGCGATGTAACGCAGTGGTGAGCAGATTGGCCTTCGATTATCGAAGATGAAGAATCTGAACAAATGAGATAGAACTTACAGGCGTCAAACCCTGGCAAACATCACGTGAGAAAATATACAGGTTCTAGAAACAAATATACTATCTAGACTCAAGTGCATGTCGATGAGTGTCTAGGTTTTTCCAACATGCACTCACATATTAATAGCAAGTATATCTCAGGCAGCCCTAGTGGATGGCTTGCTACAAAACTTGGCTCGGTCGTAGACGCTGGCGTGACAAGATTCTCAGCAGAGGCTGCCTCGTAAGACAACAAGAAAAAGCCATTAAGAAATGAGAATGCCTGTACATAGATCGTTGAGTTTATCAGGATATGGAGACTCCACGAAAAGTTGTGATCGGCGTTGACGCTGACGTCATAGGCCTCTTTTACACTACGTGTTTTCAACCGTGCTCGACCCGGGTCGAGCACGGCGCGGCAAAAAAGGTAATAGTGTAAATGGGTTGGCACGGCACAACTGGGCTCGGCACGGCGCTACTTTCATCCGGGCCGAACCCCCCAACAGGAGGTGGGTTCGACCCGGACGGCCGGGTCGAGCACGGTTCCGCTGGAAAACTGCACAGTGTAAACACGCTACTGGGCTCGGCCCACTTGAATGACTCGCCTTTAGTGAAGTGCGCATGCTCATTTATCGGCCTTGAACTCAATACGTCATTGCCGCGAATGATCATGAGCGCAGCCATATTGAAAATGACGGAGATTTCCTACCTCCACAGAAAGGAGAGCCGGCGATTCAGATATTGGCACGGTTTTCATGGTGCAGTGTAAATGGGGTAAAATGCTCTTTCTGAGGCGGGCCTGGCCCGGGTCGAGCACGGCACGGTTC
>NMRB01001149.1:8607-31351 GCA_002633025.1 Notospermus geniculatus | reverse complement strand
GAACCGTGCCGTGCTCGACCCGGGCCAGGCCCGCCTCAGAAAGAGCATTTTACCCCATTTACACTGCACCATGAAAACCGCGCCAATATCTGAATCGCCGGCTCTCCTTTCTGTGGAGGTACGAAATCTCCGTCATTTTCAATATGGCTGCGCCCATGATCATTCGCGGCAATGACGTATTGAGTTCAAGGCCGATAAATGAGCATGCGCATTCACTAAAGGCGAGTCATTCAAGTGGGCCGAGCCCAGTAGCGTGTTTACACTGTGCAGTTTTCCAGCGGAACCGTGCTCGACCCGGGTCGAACCCACCTCCTGTTGGAGGGTTCGGCCCGGATGAAAGTAGCACCGTGCCGAGCCCAGTTGTGCCGTGCCAACCCATTTACACAATCACCTTTTTTGCCGCGCCGTGCTCGACCCGGGTCGAGCACGGTTGAAAACACGTAGTGTAAAAGGGGCCTATGTCGACGTCTCGTCAGTATTGCATTCTGTCATGATGTCTCGTTGAATATGTCATGACTTGAGGGCATGCAGTGCATATTCATGTAAATGCATAATTCAGGGTGTCCAGGTGTTCGGATTCACGTAGTTTCATTTTGGTTCCATGTAATTCAGTATGATTTCCACAGAACATGTGCAAAAACCCACTTCGTATCTACGAAGTGGAAACGAAAGATACATTTTAAAGTTTAATATAAAACTGTATCGGTCTAACGTCATACGCTGTCGAACGACGCTCTTGCTGCAGGCGATATTTGTGGTACCACCACACTGAAAAACTTTTCTTCATCAAAATGACGAACTTAGGTTCGTTTTCATTATCACCACACTGAGTATCTAAATTCGTCAAAATGACAAGTCCATGTTCGTCATTTTGACCAACATAAACAAGGGTTCGTCAAAATGTCAAGTCCACGTTTGTCATTTTGATGAACCCTTGTTAATGTTCGTCAAGGGTTCGTCAAAATGACTTGTACATTACGTCATGGAAATGAAGCCCAATGTCGTATTTCGTACTTCGGGTTTCGTCAGACTATTATCAAACAATACCAAACCGATCTCGCCTAATCTGTGGTAGTTGAGAAGATGGGAGGCGATTAGTATCGTTTGCGATGCCTGAGCCCATATTCATAAACATACTTATAGTCAAAGTGTGATGCTTATCTTTTGTGTTGAACAAATGATATAGTCATGTGCCACAGTTAAGACATAGGCCCGTATTCTAAAACGTTCCTTTAGCGCTAAGGAAGCCTTGAAGTCAATTTAGCTAAATTTTATTTCAAGAACCAACCTTTTTCTCGGGTCAAAGGATGCCTTTAGGTACCCTCCTTCGGCAAAGGTTGGGTCGTTTCAAGAACCTTCCTTCATTACAGAAAATGCTTTATTTTACCTTAAGGAGGCCTTTAAACGAAGGTTGGTCTGGACTGTCCTTTAGTCTTCCTTTACAAGCCAAACATGCCAACGTGCAATGCTTTTTTCTGAGGATCTCTTCTACCTTACCGATGGGTGATTACCTCAACCGCCAAGCGCGTTTCAAGAACCAACCTTTTCGCGGGTCAAAGGAGGCTTTTGGGTACCTTCCTTTTATCAAAGGTTGAGTCGTTTCAAGAAAATTGACATCGTCCGGTTACTACAGATAATTTGTGAGTATAAAGGGAGCCTTGGAGAAAGTGTCCCTTATTTAAAGGTTGCCTTTACCAACTTTGTGGTAAAGGACGACCTTAACACAAGCGGAGTTAAAGTGTGGTTCTTGAATACCATTTGTCAAATGAGCCTTTAGTAAAGGAACCCCTCACTAAAGGAAGCCTACTTTAGGCCTATTTAAGTGAGGGCTTTAGAATCCGGGCCCTTGAAATAAAATTTAGCTAAAGGTTGACTTAAAGGCTCCCTTAGAGCTCAAGGAACGTTCTAGAATACGGGCCATTGTCTTTTACATGTACATGTATCGGGTGATTAAAAAAACGTTCCGAACTTTAAGGGCCGTATGCACCAAACGAAGATTATCTTGAACTCTGGTTGAGCCACAACTTTTCAATTGTTCAGGTTTGCCAGGGCATGATGTGACAATGGAAAAGTTGTGGCTCAACTTGAGTTCAAGATAATCTTCGTTTGGTGCATACGGCCCTAAGGGTTAACAAAATTATTTCTTTGTAATTAATGTAGACATTGCGCCCTCACACACGTTTTCCATGATGCTACCTTTCTAAATTCCCGTACGGTACGTTCCCTGTCCCCCCTCCCGTACGATACGTACCCGCCCCTGACCACCCGTTTCCTACAAAACACGATTTGATTAACTTAATCAAATCGTGTTTTGTGGAAAAACTCCTTGTCTACAGCGCTGAAAACCATGTTATTGTTATTAAACGAGCAAGATACCCAATTCAACTGACATGACAGAACAAAATGTTTGGTTTTGCCATGGCATAATGTGTCTAGACATCACGAGGAGCAGAAAAAGACGCTATATCGGCAACAGGGTAGAGACGGGTGACCCCAGACGACATTTGATTGGCATGTACCATTTGCAGGCGACTTGCACTGTGCTGGATATTGCATTTTTCAGACAGTGATGTGATACTTTTTGTCATAATTTAGGAAGTTTGCTAGGTAGATGAATGAGATTAGGCAAATTTCCCCAGATTGCGTGTTTGTTGGTCCCTGCCAAGTGGCAATGTCATACGCCCCCTCCCCCACTCCTTAATTTTAGGGTACACATACTTGTTCCTAAATTTGAAAAGAAGCCCCTTCTGGAAGGAATCAAGGGAAATTTTCCACCCCTTTCTGCGGGCTTTTTTTCATCCAATTAGACTCGCTAATGGAACCAAGATATTTTCACCCCTTTTTCGGGGTTTTTCATGCAGTTAGACACACTAATTGAAGGAACCAAGGGATTTTCATCCCCCTTAAGCTTTTTCATTGAAAATAGGAAGTTCATACCCCTTTTTATTATATTTTCGGGAAGAGAACCTTTTGGCCCCCTTTTTAAGAATTTTTCGGGAGAAAAGTCATTCAAAGTACCCCTATTTTAAGTGTTTTTCGGGAATTTTTTCCCGAACAGTGCTGCCGAAAATGACGCCTTTTCCTGAAATGCCTGAGAAAATTGGAACGAGCATGCAGTACGATTGACCCCTGAGTGGGGGGGGGGGGGGGGGGGTCATACGTTAATTGTAAAGAAATTTATTAACCTTTAAAGTTCGGAACGTTTTTTTTTAATCACCCGATATTTACCAGAAGCCAACACGTTGGCCTATCTCCAGGCAAGTCATGGATATCTCAGATCGGGAACGGCACCTAGTTCTTCAGGACTTTTCATTTATCAGCAGTTTCCGCTATAGATTTGAATGAAGGTTGAATTAATTGTGGCAGGAATGTTCCACACCTTCTTCATGTCAGGCCTATTTCTCGCTTCGGTGAAGCTGAAAGCGCTTTATTACCGTTTTATTACCGTTAGCGTCAACCGCCGCGCTTTGTAATGAAACCAGTTAGTCATTTTGGTAGTTATCATAATTTACTGTTATTCTTTGTACATATAGCCTATATCAACAACTGTTAAACGGACCCAACAGTAAATCAAATACTGTCCTGACCTGTCTGTGACTATATTTGTCAACAGTATGTGCCTATCAAAATAGCCTTGGTTAATCAATTGAGGGTATCGAACGGTGAGATAAAGATATCATGTATATGTACCCGAGGTAAATTATCTGGATAATGTAAGTTGAATGTGGGGTCAGGTCACAGAATGTCATCCTTAGAACGTCAAGTTCTTTCATGTAAAACATGAAGGAATATGGCGAGCAGGAACTTTTCTATATTTAGTCATATTAATTTTTTCGCAATGATGCAGAATAAGTGCATACATATGTGTAATGTCTAGTGTAGGCCTACTTTATGATATAAATAACGAACGTTTTTTGAGACGCGTTGCTATACATGACTCCGATGCCTAGCTTTCCTGACAGACATGACTGAGGAAACTATATTACAAATTATTTTTTTATGTGCTGTAAGCCTGATTTCTGTGCAGGTAGTTTACTCAGGTGCTTTTTTTGTTAAAAAATCAAAAATCATTTTGAATTCGAAAGTCAGGATATTTACAATGTAATGTATGTGTATATACTGTAGGCCAACATCACATGTCCGAAACTGGGGCCATATTATGAGGTCTTCGCAACTTTGCGTTCACGTAAATCTATTATTTGGCTGCACATGCCCTATTGTTGACTGACTGCTTTACAATAGATTTGCGTGAAGGCAAAGTTGCGAAGGCTTCATAAATATGGCCCCTGGTCCGGTAGTTTTTGACAATGAGTACATGTATAGCCTGTACGATGAACGAAGGCACTCGTGTATACAGTACGTTGCACAACTGACCTCCCTTCCGCGCCGCGCACCATCCGTGTACCACATGCAGCGTCATGTGCGTACCGTCCCCGTATCTTCCGCGGACGTCGCGCGCCGCCATGGAAGGCACGCAGTAAAGACGTAACGTCAACCGCCCGTGGTGCGCGGACGTCACGCAGAAGAGACGCGTGACGCACCGTACCATACACAATGAACTGAAGCGTACTTTCCGCGTGACGTACGCGGAATGTACGCGGATAAACGTAGGTCAATTGTGCAACATACTGTACTTGACATACCAGGAATAACGTACGGTACGTCTCCAATCTCTGGCTTTTAGGATTTTGGGAGCCGACTGAATCAGTGGATACTGCTTCAAAAAAAATTCTAATACAGATGGAAGGCACAATCTATTTCTGCTGGCGCCCACATTAAAAGAACCAGGGTAGGTATCGTTTAAAAAAAAGTTGTTCAAAGGAGCTCGACCAACTCGGAAAAGAAATCGGCTGCTAACCTAATTATCTTCTCCACATCCACTGTATCCAGGTAATTCGTTCAGCTGAGCTTTATATTTTCAGGTAAAGCGATGTCATTTGTTTAATCTCTTTTATACCGCAAGGATGCTCGGATAACAATAAACGACCTACTGATGATCAGCCGCGGGAACTGAGTGACCCACTCACCCAGTTTCCACCGGCATGGCCGAGGGACGATTCAGTAGTTTTAAGTTCGGGATTTGCACCCATGCTGGGCAAGACAATCACAGATACATTTTAAAGCTATCGACCTACCTTGCAGCTCTAGTTCATTCTGCACAGTTCACTGCTTTCGGAAGACGCTCATACGACGTGGGTGTCGATTATTTAAAGGAAGTATCCAAAATAATGCTTCACTGTGTATTATATATATCCAAAGATCTGTTATTTTAATCCTAACTATATAATAAAAAACCTAAAACATCGCTGTACAGACGTCCCGCAGAAAAAAACATATCCGGAAAGAATAATCGACACCAGACACTTTTAAATAGAAATTGATTAATTGAACTAGAAACAGTGTCCCTCTTGTTCTAGGATTACATTCGTCGGTAACAGACCGAATATCCCTGTGTTCTCCTCGAGATATTTGTACTAAACTAACAGCACCGCTGTGGTAATTTCACTCGCACTCTCCTAGCACAGAACTCAGTATCAATCGACCACTCACTTGTCTATCCGATAATTGGATAGGTCACCACACATGTACTGATTTTTTGATCNCAAATCATGGATATCTCAGATCGGGAACACACTGGCACCTAGTTCTTCAGGACTTTTCATTTATCAGCAGTTTCCGCTGTAGATTTGAATGAAGGTTGAATTAATTGTGGCAGGAATGTTCCACACCTTCTTCATGTCAGGCCTATTTCTCGCTTCGGTGACGCTAAAAGCGCGACAAAGTCGCATAAAATGCGATTTATTACCGTTAGCGTCAACCGCCGCGCTTTTGTAGTGAAACCAGTTAGTCATTTTGGTAGTTATCATAATTTACTGTTATTCTTTTGTACATATAGCCTATATCGACATATCAACAACTGTTAAACTGACCCAGCAGTAAATCAAATACTGTCCTGACCTGTCTGTGACTATATTTGTCAACAGTATGTGCCTATCAAAATAGCCTTGGTTAATCAATTGAGGGTATCGAACGGTGAGATAAAGATATCATGTATATGTACCCGAGGTAAATTATCTGGATAATGTAAGTTGAATGTGGGGTCAGGTCACAGAATGTCATCTTTGGAACGTCAAGTTCTTTCATGTAAAACATGAAGGAATATGGCGAGCAGGAACTGTTCTATATTTAGTCATATTTTAGTCAATTTTTTCGCAATGATGCAGAATAAGTGCATACATGTGTAATGTCTAGTGTAGGCCTACATGTACTTTATGATATAAATAACGTACGTTTTTTGAGACGCGTTGCTATACATGACTATCCGATGCCTAGCTTTCCTGACAGACATGACTGAGGACACTATATTACAAATTATTTTTTTATGTGCTGTAAGCCTGATTTCTGTGCAGGTAGTTTACTCGGGTGCTTTTTTTGGTAAAAAATCAAAATCATTTTGAATTCGAAAGTCAGGATATTTACTATGTAATGTACGTGTATATACTGTAGGCCCCCCATCACATGTCCCAAACTGGTCCGGTAGTTTTTGACAATGGTACATGTACAGCTTGTACGATGTACGAAGGCACTCATGTATACAGTACGTGGCACAATTGACCTCCCTTCCGCGCACCACATGCACCGTCATGTGCGTACCGTCTCCGTATCTTCCGCGGACGTCGCACGCCCGCTTGGAAGGCACGCAGTGAAGACGTAACGTCATCCACCCGTGGTGCGCGGACGTCACGCAGAAGAGACGCGTGACGCACCGTACCATACACAATGAACTGAAGCGTACTTTCCGCTTGACGTACGCGGGAGGTACGCGGATAAAGGTAGGTCAATTGTGCAACGTACTGTACTTGACATACCAAGAATAACGTACGGCACGTCTCCAATCTCTGGCTTTTAGGATTTTGGGAGCCGACTGAATCAGTGGATGCTGCTTCAAAAAAAATTCTAATACAGATGGAAGGCACGATCTATTTCTGCTGGCGCCCACATTAAAAGAACCAGGGTAGGTATCGTTTGAAAAAAAGTTGCTCAAAGGAGCTCGACCAACTCGGAAAAGAAATCGGCTGCTAACCTAATTATCTTCTCCACATCCAGTGTATCCAGGTAATTCGTTCACCTGAGCTTTGTATTTTCAGGTAAAGCGATGCCATTTGTTTAATCTCTTTTATACCGCAAGGATGCTCAGATGACAATAAACGACCTACTGATGATCAGCCGCGGGAACTGAGTGACCCACTCACCCAGTTTCCACCGACATGGCCGAGGGACGATTCAGTAGTATTAAGTCAGGGAATTGCCCCCATGCTGGGCAAGACAATCACAGATACATTTTAAAGCTATCGACCTACCTTGCAGCTCTAGTTCATTCTGCACAGTTCACTGCTTTCGGAAGACGCTCATACGACGTGGGTGTCGATTATTTAAAGGAGGTATCCAAAATAATGCTTCACTGTGTATTATATATATCCCAAAGATCTGTTATTTTAATCCTAACTATATAATAAAAAACCTATAACATCGCTGTACAGAAGTCCCGCAGAAAAAACATATCCGGAAAGAATAATCGACACCAGACACTTATAAATAGAAATTGATTAATTGAACTAGAAACAGTGTCCCTCTTGTTCTAGGATTACATTCGTCGGTAACAGACCGAATATCCCTGTGTTCTGTTCGAGATATTTGTACTAAACTAACAGCACCGCTGTGGTAATTTCACTCGCACTCTCCTAGCACAGAACTCTGTATCAATCGACCACTCACTTGTCTATCCGATAATTGGATAGGTCACCACCATGTACTGATTTTTTGATCATTTAACGAGGTACGACTGTGCCGCAACTTTCTGTATCCTCTAGGGTAAACTTTGTGCCACAGCACTGCCTCCGTATCCTCTGAGGTCAACTTATGTTATCTCAACAAATATGGCAAGTATCCGCTAAATTCATCAAAGCATAACTTCACAATCTATAACAAACACACGACTTCCTTGTCCTGAAGGCCTGATCAACTCACTGTGTCACTCCTAAGTTCAATGCATAGTTGAAATTGATTGAAAATGTGTCATATCAGTTGGTACATGGAAGAAACACGTGTTGGGACAGCCGGTCACTTGATATACGTGTATTGACATGACTCGAGCGTCTCCACTCGGCTCCCGTTCAGCGTCTAATCGTTTCTATTGGAAACTGGCTTCCTCGGTTTGATGTTGCCAATTTGCAGCTGGATGTCGTAGTTGATGTAGACCATTTACCTGAGAATACCACACTGATAGTGAACATTCCATGGCACGGCGCGTATGAAGGTACACTGACCCAGTTCAATAGAGGTTGCCATTCAACGTTGAATACTGGTTGCAGCTGTTTGATATGATTGTAGAATAATTTATATGCTTTGTGAGCTGCGAACATGTCAATGGTGAGAGTATAATAATGAACACTGTGCCCTAATTTCGCAATGATGATGTCACTGATGAAATTAATTTAAATCGTGCATTATTGGGAAAGCCTACCTTTGTTCGCTGACAATTTTAACGGAGCCAACTATGGGATGAATTAGCACTGATTCTCATATGACAACAAGCTGTTACATGTATTAATATGAATAAATCTAAAGTTGTTTATAGATCTAGATGATGAGCCAGGCCTGTTTATTTTATGCACGTCACACTCACTCTTACCTAGAAAAACGGATATCAGTGCGAAAGCAACTGAGATATTTCTGCCAAAACGCATCGCGTTAAAAAAAGAAAAAGAAAAAAGTGAAATTTATGATCACGTTATTCAAAGGAGATGAAAAGAAATGCGGTTGCTTTACTGATAAAATATTTTCTTTTTAGACACCCTCCAACCAACAACGACATCACCACTCTCATGACTCAACTATCTATGAATGAAGGAGATATTCTTTCACAACGCATCTAAAAATGAAGCAGCACATGCCTATTTGTAAATTATTACATGAAATTTATCACGTTTACGATTTCAAATCTACAACGCTGTCCAAATGCTGAATGACGGGATGATTTGTCTCGTTCGATGCTACGATGAACGCGTAAATTTTCCGCAAAAACCGACTGCATTATTGCTGACTGCACTCATGTTGCAAGCTTTTGCCGGAAGAATAGTGTTAGAATTCCGCTTGTGGATCATGGAGTGCTGTTACACGAAATTCCCATGCGGAATTCTAACACTACTATACACGGGCAATCACACGTTGTATTATGATGTTGGCATGCTGGAATCATTGCACCGTTGTGTTTACCGTATTATTCCATTCGGGCGACCCATATTTGCCTCGGCCTCGCTCGGAAACCCTTCGGACAAGTCCGGGCACAGCGCGAGGAGTTGTTGCAGGGCAGTATTTAGCGGTGGGCAGGGGCAGTTGACCCCCCCCCCCCCGAGCCAACCAAAAAACGTGATAAATGCGGATTTTGGGCAGAAAAACGACAAAAAATGTTTTCTGCCGCCCCCCCCCCCCCGGACCAAAAACCTAAATACGGCCCTGTGTTGGATGGATATACATATTTGGAGCATTTCTTCCAGCTCAAGACCGCAACAGATAGACCTTTCCAACAAAGGTGGTGGTCTAGCAGTTCTCACCATATGACGTCAGAAGCTGAATACCATTCAATGGCCGCTAGGAGGCTAAACTGACCAAGCAGGACCCGGGCACAAACGTTTAGGTGAAATAAATAAATGACAGGATTGGTACTGTTATATCATGCTTGGGCAATGAATGGCCACGATGTCATGTGGGTGAACTAGTAGGCCACCATCTTTGTTGGAAAGGTCTGTAGAGATATAGCGAGCGATTTACAAATGCAAAACCTTCATGACGCCCACGTTATCTGCACAAGCGTCAATAACTGAAGTGTTTAGTATATACGAAAACCACTTCTAGGTATCACACCGGAAAACCACAGAGAAATTTTTTACATCGATTTGCCTGAACATGTAAAATGATAAATTAGAACATTATTGCTAATTCATTTTTCCGTCGTAACGGCGAGTCCCACTGTCATTCAATCAGCAAAGATGGCAGGGGGGCCAGCAAGGTTTACAGTGTAACAACATTACCTATCAACGACCTGCGGTTAGTTCGTGATACAAATGGTCGAACTGTCAGCATGATGCAATATCGGACTGTTTGTTCCATATCCTGTTAATTGTTCAAGGTTTGGTCGCATAATTGAGTAAGGTTGGTAAACAGGTCCATTGTGGAATTCAATATAATCATTTTTATGATACTGTTATTAGTCAATTTATGAGTTGTCCTATGTCCGTCTAGTCGAGTACAGCTCGATTGATTCCTCAGTGGTGAACATGTATTTTTATAATAAACATGAATACAATAAACACGTCATAACTACATTTGTATATTCATTTGACATCATGCACCTGTCGTCGTAATGTACAAGTACATGTACAATGTAGATGTAAAATTTGTAAACTATACCGACGGCCTCAGCATCAGCATCAAAATCACTCTTGACAGACGACTTAAAGACCCTCTTTATTGAATTTAAGAGAATGCATTACGTATTTTAATCATGAAGTGGCCGTCAACAAAACACCCACGAAATGACACCACACACGCCAATAGATGATCAACCATTCTGAAAAAAAAACACTTCAAATCTATGCGTAGACGTGTACAAGGTGCAGAGACGGGCCTTATTTGTGCCCGTGTCACACTGTCCCGAAATTAGACACCCGATGGCCACACGAATATGGAATTTTGAATTTTGCATGAAGATGGCCCCGAAGTCAACTTCCAGAATCTTTCAAATTTTCGACCCCGGTTGGGATCGAAAATTTGAAAGATTCTGGAAGTCAACTTCCAGAATCTTTCAAATTTTCGATCCCAACCGGGGTCTTCTTCAGTAACATTTCCAAAAGTTTCCATTAATTCGTACATGTATGGCCATCGGGTGTCAACTTCGGGACTGTGTGACACGGGCATTACCGCCAAACATTCCATGCGCTAGTACATGTACCAAACCATACTACCGCTGATAAAGTTCCAAAGCTATACTGAAGAGGAATGACCAGTGCTTCTGTTGCCCTAAAACACACATACTCCACAGCCCACCGGCTGGAAACGCCCACGGCTACAAGGAGTAGCCGCAAAATCTACAGCCAAAAGGCTGGCAAAAATCCACGGCCCTAACCCGGAGGCCGGAAACTCCACAGGCTGGAAAATCCGCGGGTACAAGGAATGGCCGGACAATCCACAGCCAAAAGGCTGGCAAAAGTCCACGGCCCAAACCCGGAGACCGGAAAATCCACGGCTACAAATAGCCGGAAAATCCACAGCCAAAAGGCTGGCAAAATCCACGCAAGCAAAGCTTGAAGACGGAAAACAAATTACGAGTGCTGAATTATACTGAGCCAAAAATGCGAAAACATGCTCAAAGGGGCACAAGGGCCAAAGCAGGAAGCATGACCCAACGCGAGACCGAACTGAATACAGCTGAATCTAAAGCCTTGTTCCCACTGGCGGCGCGGTGCTATGCCGGTGTAACGTTTTTGAGCGTTCCCCATCTGCGAGTGTTCCCCTGCTATTGTCTGACGGAATAAGCCGCGACTCGACAATGGAGGACACAGAGAGAAACGTGTCGATCTATCTGCCAGTGTTTCCAGAACAATAGGGGGAACACTGACACACGGAAACACTGAAAAACTTTACACGGCATTGAAAAAATCGCCAAGCGGTGTCAATTTTGACATAGTACATGTAGCGCGACGCGGTTTTGTGCGCGGTGGTCATGATTAGCGGTATGACATGATTGAAATTGTGCCAGAAATGATGCATGCAGGATTCCCCTTCCGGTATTGTCACGCGGCAGGCGATTCGACGCGGAAAATACTACAGGAGCGATCGGGGTCGGTGGAAATGAGGAGGTCGCCTAATTTTTTCTACCATTTGATGGCGCTGCGACCGTATCCACTTTTCCACTGTGACGTTGTACGGAACGTCAACTCACACTGCCGTGACGTTGTGGCTTCATGCTCGCACCTCACATTGCCACGGAGATTACGTCCTCAAGACAATGAAAAGGCCTGATACGGTCGCAGCGACATCTTTCCGTGGAGAAAAGGCGACCTCCTCATTGCTCGCCGCCTCCTACCGCATCGCGTCGCGATCAGGCGCGAAAAAATTTGCTTCGCACCGCGCCGCCAGTGTGAACAAGGCTTTCGCGCAAAGAAAGACGCGTGGTCTTCAATTCGATGCTAGAGGTCACTGAGGATGCTGAACTAACCGTCAAAACTGTCTTGCGCATTCACAGAACTGCTGCGGTATGGTACATGTATGTGGACACGCCGGTTGACAATGGCGTCACGGTGGGGAAACCTTTGTTAACCGGCGTATCCGTATACCGTCTATGTAATCGCAGCCTTATGCAACCGTGACAGATTACAACCACCAGGACTTGGCTGCATTTCCCAATGGTCTCCTCGTTCAGATGAAAATGTAATTTGTTGGAAACAGAGCCAGGAAAATCCCTAGAGGATAGCTTTGCTTTGCGTTTGACAGGTAGAATGACTTTGTCTGGTCCGTTGAAGCCAACTGAGAACGATTTATTATTCTATCGAGAGATGAAAAAATAACAAAGAACCGAATGTTATTGTTATTATTTCATGCAATCAAACATCCTGGGCAATAGCCGAGGTAAAATGGTTGGGTCTTGGCCATTTCTTACAGAAATGGCCCATCGATCGGACCTCCTTTATGGACGGATGAGACTTTAATTCCCGCTAAAGAGACCACAAAACTAAGCTGTCATACTCATACCCTGACTACCACACAATGGCATTCAGGTCCCAGGACTTGCATTCTTACCAATGCCCTGCTGTCTAACGAATAACCCCTATGGTAGAGTCAAAAGGACTTACTTTCAGGCGACGCGGCGCTGGCCAACGGAAAAACTATAACGAAGTAAGTCACTTGGCAATATTTGAGTCGATATCACGAAGCACGTACGACACACGAAGCCCCTCAGGTTATAGTATCTAACCTCCAGCCGATGTCCACAAAACACTGGTGGACAGAAATATTTTAATAGGACAGTGGCCAATTTGAAGTTTGATGTAAGTTTGAGTTTCTGCCTGTTAAGAATCAGAAGAAGATGTAATGTTTTGGCTTGAATAAAGTCTAGAACACATTTTTTGATCATGTTTAACTTTCATTTCTGCACTTCCAATGTGGATTTTTGTTGATTTAAAGTCTTGTTATGACGTAATTGGTCAGACACGTTATGTACTAAATACAAGTATAACATCAACCATAAGTAATTAAAAGCTTTATTCTTAATAAGAATAAATGAAGAAAAACGAGTATTTGCTTGTAAATGCCGTTGATAAACAAGGGCGAGAATTGCCTTATTATCATTAACCTCATTGCATAATTGCACTGGTTATGTAATTCACTGAATTTGTAGCAAGGGGAAAGAAGGACCCTTCCCACAATATATGAATACAAGTTGAGTTCATTACATTCATTAACAGGCAGAAACATCAAACTTCAAATTGGCCACTTTCCTAAGTATTTCTGTCCACCAATGTACATGAAGAATGCGTCCAGGCGCACCTACATGACCTACCTCAGTTGTCCTTGTAATCACCCTGCGCGTATATTACAACAGATGTTTTTCAAGGCTTGGTGATTATCCTTTACGAGATTCTAGACCTAAAAACAGTTGAAAATGCTGCTGATGCGAATGCACCATCCCGTTTTACCGTCATCCTCATTTGAAATGTCATTGATTGAATTTCACTGTCACCAAAGAGACCTGTGTACCGAGGTTGTTTTATGTGCTCACTTGCTGGACCATTCATTTAGACGCACGACGATAAACAAGGAAGTAGCCGTTATATCCACTTGGCAGGAGACGTTTACCAAACACTCAACTGGCTGGGCTAATGGTCAACCAAACCATCGTAAATGTTGTGTACAGACCATAATCGGCAAGTGGCATGAGCTTTTAGTCAATTCCACTACTTCATGGTACCAACCTTCGTGTAATAACGCATATACATCGTGATTACTCGGTGCTGTGCGGTCGAGTTGTCGGTATTTATGATGCTGTATAAATCATTCACGTTTACGTAGCCCGTCATGTTTTAGAACCCCATATACTACATGTATATCCTACATATTTATATGAATATCAGTTTATGTATCTAGGGCTGAAAGAGTAATGTCATCCTGGGTACACCTCACCTTTTCCAGGAGAAATTTCGTCTGACAGAAGTACCCTAGGTATACTGAACTCTACCCACGATAATATAACATACATGTACATTGTATGTGACAAAGATTCTCGCACTAAAGGGGCTTACAGGTCGACATTGAAGCAACCTGACGGATCGGTCGCAGATCAAAAAACCACCACGCGCAGGTCGACATTGAGCGATTGAGAGGAACTAGGAGCAACTGACAGTTACCTCGAACAGCACGCTCATGTCGACAGCGCGGCGTCTTCCATGCCCCAGGTCCATTCCAACAACTAGTCGCCGAAATGTGCATGGGCAACTCGAAGCAATTCGCGGCAACTAGCGGATCCGGCAGTTGCTCGGAGACGCAAGCACGCTCAGGTCGACAAAATCGGCAACTGATCAGTAACTCCGAGTTGCTTGGGGGAAAAAACTCGGAAAAAAATGACTAAATCCTAAGTTGAAGATAATGGGGTGGGGTATGGTCAGAAACAGTATGTCCTGTCCACTTTACTTGTTCCACTCCCGAGCCTGGCAAAGAATGGCAGCGTGAGGTATCTTCAACTTAGGATTTGGTCATTTTTCCGAGTTCAGGAATGGGACAGGCAAGTGGGAGTTTAGAGTACTGAGTAGTTCTCTCACATTGAATATCCTGGGTATAGTTTAGTGTACCCAGGACGACATTTGACCTTTCAGCAAATCGAGGTGAGTTTGAATACAGTTGGTGACTTCAAAGTTGGTGTTAACACGGTGTTTACAATGCTTTAATGCATTGTAAACACCGTCGGTGTTACACCAACTTTGAAATCACCCAGTGTACGTGTACATGTACCAGTCAGTATCTTTTTCGAGTGCGACCATTTTTGCTTCTTTATCGGATGGCCTCCAGAGTGTGTCGATGGAGACCTTGCACATCATTCGCGAGAAATCACCGACGTATATTCCCGAGCAACGAATATGTGACATTAACGAATTTGAACCTGTGAAACGCCCCTGACAAACACAAGTGGTAAGGATAATGAAGCCACATTTGATCGTCAGCCCGCTCTATGCATTACAATAGCAAACGCGAACTGCTTGCACCCGCTCATTAGTATCACAGCATTAGGTCCCCAAACGTCACATCATCTCTTTATTTTGTCAGGCTAAAAAAATTCCAACGGAAAACAGAAGTCATTTTTTTCCTGTTTCATTTCATGCAAGCTTGTGTTTGAGTTGTGACTGTCGAATTAGCAGTACTGATCCGTCGTATGTTTAAAGGGAGACCCCACTCATCGTAAACTTTTGAATTTTTATCAATCCATGGAGACTATTGCTACGAGTTGTGATGTCACTAGTGTCAATAGGCTGACGACCTTTTGTAGTGAATGAACTAATACTGTGACTGTCTAGGCCTATTGGTTGTACCTTCATAAATATGCATTGAGCACATATGACATCACATTGTGCTGTGCAATGGTCCCCTTGGGATGTAATTAAAATACTTAAATGATCAGATTGCTGATGCTAAAAATAGCCTATATGACATGTTGCAGACATCAATGAATTTGAATGTATTAAGGATATTTCAAAAATTCAAAATTTTACACAATGAGTGGAGTCGCCCTTTAACGCTCCAACCGACAGTTATATGATAAAACATGTCTGCTCTAAAGCCTTATCAGTTTCATACAGACAAGATGAGCAAAAATACAAGCTTTCCACTTGATAAATCTTTCATGGCAATATAAAAGAACATAATTCTATAGAATAACGTGTTATAAAATGTTGGATTCCGCGGAGAATAAATCAGAGAAACATTCATTATCGTAATTAAAAATGGCATCAATTGTAAAGGATACCTCTCCCTCAAGATCGTTTAATGACTTCCCATACGTTACTCTCCCAATCTATACCACAAATCACCAACATAATTCACTGCATCAGTCTTCTTCCAATTCTTTATCGTAACCCACTTAGCTAAGCATTTGCTGCTACCATTAAATCATTGTTAGGTCGATCACGATGTGAATGTTCACATGAATCGTATGACGTCAGTTCCCGAGTGAGCAAATGAAAATCCATTTCCCGTTTTTTGACAGATTGCCTCCCCAGTAGAGTGCCCGTTAATTTTTTGGGTGGGGCATTTAAAAAACAGAACTTCCTGTCCGTATTAGCCCGGGTCGATATAACTGATCCGTTGGGTGCTAATGATAGAGGAAAGGAACGGTGCATTTATAAATGCGTTCATCACGCCAGCATGAAACTAACAATGCATTTTACCTGTTGGCATCACGAGGACCGTCGGACATGTATTATGTTACCTCATTTCATGGAGTATCTCTTTTCTCAACAACTACGTCAAAACGGTCTGAGTATGCTCCAAGCACTACTACTGTACATGTATATACAAGAACCAGTACATGTATCATTCTACGATTATGGTTCCCGATCAATCAGATCGGGAACCATATTGTGTTTGGTCTTGGTGTCTCTGTGTCCGGTCTGTCACACCTTCATATTTCATCTCCTAAACAGCCTTGGAAACAATTAATTCCTACCCCTAGGTTTGTCAACCTGGGCAATCCAATGAGCCAATAATTTTCAATCTCAGATGCCTCCATCATGATGTAATCAACATATCAGACTTGATATTTTGTCCGTCACGCTTTTATCTGATGGTATAACTCGGCTCCTTCAACACCTACAGCAATGGAAATATTAAGTTCTACCCTTAGGTTTTCATACCCTAGGAATCGAATGGACTGGTTACTTTTGATGTGAGATGTTGGGGTTATGGTGATATCGATATCACGAATTTGATATTTTCAGATAACTTTCCACAGTGTCAACTGAGCAACATGAAACAAGTCTTAGTTCATGCCTACTTATCCAAGGACTGGACTATGTTAAAATTCTCAGCCTCAAGTGTCCGGGTGTTCGAAATATCATGAGATTTTGATATATCAAACTTGAAAATTCGAAATATCTCTGCCAGTGGTAAAGGTACATGTAGAGGCATTATATCACCCATTCTTCGGTCATTGAGGATGCCCATTTCGATTATGCAATGACCTTGATGATCACAGGTCAAGGTCGAGGTCATACTTTGATAATCTGAAATATCTCTGCCTATGGCAGAGGTAGAGGCATGATATCACCCACTATTAGGTTATTGAGAATACCCATTTTGATTATGCAATGAC
Organism: Notospermus geniculatus; assembly: GCA_002633025.1. Taxonomy (NCBI): domain Eukaryota; kingdom Metazoa; phylum Nemertea; class Pilidiophora; order Heteronemertea; family Lineidae; genus Notospermus; species Notospermus geniculatus. Next base: position 13,935 of record NMRB01001149.1, on the reverse strand, counting down.
CTTGATGATCAGAGGTCAAGGTCAAGGTCAAGGTCAAGGTCAAACTTGATGATTTGATTTGAGCACAACAAAATTGTTGCGAACAGGCTGCCTGTCATGCCTGTAGGGTCTTCTTCAACAAGCAGGAACCATCTTACATTTACAATGTCATCTTGTTATAAATTTTGATTCTGTACTACATTGTATATAGATATGTTCCTTGTTGATAAAAGCTAAAACAGCTCAAAAATGTGACTCCGTAATGTACGAAAAAGACGAAGAGCTTTTAGGGCTGTATGTGTTAGGCCTACTACGCTGACAATGTTATACATGTATCTACTAGAAACAAAAAGAAGAGGTTCATAGCTCAAGGTCCTTGTGCGCAAGTCTACACGACCCTAAAGATGTTTATAGCTTTAGGACCGTGTGTGCACCCCACCAGCTATGATACCCACCAAGAAGAGGAAGAAGTTATTATAGCTTTGGGCCGTATTCGCGATCGTATTTTTACAATGTTTACGTAAGTGTCCGGTTCTGAACCTCACAGGTAGGCCTACTTCAAACAATGCTTTTTAGACTGCTTCTTGGAATATTCGCCGTTTGGTGAGCGATTTTCCAATGAGTGGAGGATGTTTTACTAATCTATTCTCGTTACATGTATATGCGGGGTCTAGAGAACCTCATGAATAATGCTCAAGGGGAGAATGTCGTCCATTCTGAATCCTAACCCCTGGCCCCTAATCCCACAACCCTTGGCTGACTTCGATTGTAATTCGAGTTGAACTCGGGCGACCCGAGTCGAGTTACAATCGAAGTGCAAAATCTACCAGAGTTACAGTTAACCTCGAATTTATTCGTATCCTATGAAAAATTATAGGAAAAATATTTAGAAAATACCTGTCAGTTGCACTTGCACGTCTTGGGCCTCATTTAATGACTTTTAGTCGAAATGTACAGATTGAAAATTGTTGGCAAAATATCACAAAGATATAACATTTTCAAAATATCATGAAAAACCTAACTTGTTTTGAAAATTTCAGATATTTGATTCGAAATTGATTTCATATCATACTACCTTATCATGGAAACTTTGTGAAGAAATATTGGCATGAATATACCTCTTCGTTTTTGCGGCATAATTTTGAAACACTGGTGATTTCGATGCCTTTTTCTTCATTTTTTGCCATTTATTGAAATTACTATCTCATATGATTGAACAAGTCAGAAAAATACGTTGGAATCTTTTCCATTTGACTATGATGGCATTCGATTTTTTTCAAAATTCTTGAAATTATCAAAGTATCAAATGTGAAAATGCAAATGATATTTTGCAATTTCACAAAATCGAAGTGAGATTTTCGAAAACTTTCTTTACTGCAGTTTTTAGAATTGGTCATAGGATGATATGAGTTCGATTTCGAATCAAATATCTGAAGTTTTAAAAAGTTCCGTTTTTCATGATTTTTTGAAATTGTGATATCTCTGTGATATTTTGGCCATATTTTTTAAATCTCTGTGCATTGCGACTAAAAGTCATTCAATGAAGCCTAAGACGTGCCAGTTCAGCTGATGTGTATTTTTAAAATATTTTTCCTATAATTTTTCATGGGGTATGAATAAATTCGAGGTTAACTGTACCTAACTCTGCAACAAATATGGCGTCGAATATACCCGGCGAGACTAACCAACGACCAGTCGAGGGCAGCGAAAAACTTACTCGTCCAAAATGGCTTCCAAAACGGCGGCAAGTGAAACGGACGTGGGTTATTTTTGTCCACAAATTATGCTTCTTATATCCTCAGTCAAAAATAGTTATTTTTGCCAGAAATAAGTGGGGACGGGGCCAGGAGCAATAGCCTTAGTTCCACCTATCCCAAATTGGTAGTTTTTTTGAGACCCGGGTCTTCCCCGGGCTTGAAAAAAACCCGCCACTCGCTTAATACATTTCATGTAGTTACTAAACTAACGACGGCGAGCTCGGCGCGGGTCTTATAACCCCGCGGTTTTCAAACATGGGTCTATTAGGCATGGCAAAAAATGGTCCATGGACCATGTGCTCACCTAGTGTGTGAATGTACCAGAAGAACAAATGACAAATGTTAAATCGAAATGTTCCCAGGCAAGCCTTGAGTTCCAGGTGCAGAGGGGACCCAAGTCAAGAATCGAATCGGCCCGAAACTTGGTGTCATAGGTCATATGACCTAGCGGTATATATGTACCAAGTTTCAGATCAATAGCCCCAGCGGTTACGAAACGTGCCCTGCTAACGGACAACGACGACGGACGCAGCACCATCGTAATAGAGCTCACTACAGGTGAGCTAAAAATAGGTCTACGCGCAAGAAACCCGGGGTTCACCCGGGGTTTTGGTGGGTTTGGGATCTAGGGACTTTCGGCAAGGCTCCCTATCGTCATCCCGTATTACGTATGACGTATGACTTTAATAGAAAATGCATTAGCTCGATACGTCATACGTGATACGGATCGACGATACAGAGCCTTGCCGAAAGTCGTCCTCGGTTTTGGGAATAACCACGCAGTATGGCAATGAGAATGGCCTGATCATGTACGTCCTTTTCCTGTAAGTGTACCACCGCTCTTTCTTTCTGCGAACCCTTTAATTTCGGGTACTCTGGCCAACGCATAGGCCTAAACATAGCTGCATAGAATAGAAGATAGAATACATGTAGAAGGCTGTTGGTGTACATGTACAAATTCATCGTTGCTGGTAAATAATCATTATTTTCATCAAATATGACACATCTCATCATTTTATTTGCCCTATAAGCTGATTACAGCTGATTATTGTCAATTTAAAACACCCGCTAAGAAAATTGATGTGAACGGCCGCATAGGAAATAGACATACTGAACTAACAACAACAACGACGGAGGTGATCTGCTTAAACTGATATTCATAAAAGGTCCTAGTACCCCACCTTTCTTGGTGTTCCACCTAATCCGTTGCTAAGGCCTCATTCCTTTTATGGAATCAAGATTACATGGTTCTCATTCATTTTGAGCTTGCATAACTTTATGATAGGTACGCCGCTTATAGACCCCAAATAGGTACCCCACCTCTACTTATATCAAGTTTATATCGCTTGTAGGCCTACAGCTCATTATCATCGTACTCATCTAGAGGGTGTAGTCGGTCACGAAATACTCCCTGGCGTCGAAAAGCCCTCCTATGTATTTCAATCTGCGCTACTATCATTGGCACTGCCATTTTAACTGTGTATGGTACACAAACTAACATTGGTTTCCCCTTCACCTAAGTTTATACCATCTCCTGAGGTGTCCTATATCTAGGGGGCATATATAGGCACCCTGCCAACGCTAAGATTCTTTATGAATATGACCTTACGATAGGTACCCACTTAGGTGCCAAAATACATGTAGGTACCCCACCTACATTTATATCACTTGGGGAGTTTTATGAATAGGGCCTACGGGCCCAGGCCCCGTATTCATCAAACTACTTAAGTCTAAGTATGACACTTATCCTTTGTTCAACACAAAAGATAAGTATCACACTTAGACTTACATGTAAATAGTTTTATGAATACGGGGCCAGGTGCCAACTTTTTGAATGTGCAACTTTGGCAAAGCTCGACAAATTGCTGAGAACCGAGTATGAGTTGCCAGTTAGCAACTTGCACCGATCATATCAGGACCTGCAACGATTACTCACATTCTGTAGCTCTCTACAAATTGATGCAAAGTATACAAAGTGACCTTTGCAGGAGTGTGCAAAAAACTTCGTGTGGATATCTTCCCGGTATCTACAAAAAGCCACTCTTACCGGTTATTTACCAACAGTGATCTATCAGCAGCTTGTTGTTAGCTAAATGTTCTGGTGCTGGTACCGCTGCATACCGCGCAGGTGAGGCAACGTACGGTACGTCAAAATATTGACATTACAATATGCGTACGCTCAGAACTTGATATTAGAGCAACATTGCGCCGAAATTGATATTTTAAAAGGGCAATCACAAGTTTTATCTGAAACACGTTGGTGGTTTGATTAACAGTAGCCTTGGCCCTACTGCTATCACTGCAGGTAAGGTCACAAAGAGCTAAGAAACAGGTGGATGCGATGTAGCGTTACACCTGACTTCATCGAACTGCGGAGCCATAGTTTGTAAACTGAGCAAGCTATAACTTGGAGTTGATCAGGCATGTCAGGGTGTTGAAAAAAACGTGTCATCTCTACATCAAATGTTGCTGAAGTAACTGCATGTAGCCCACCATCTACAGAACAACCGTTTTGAAGTAAATATAGTCGTGAAGAAAACATAATAACCAAGGTAAATGTTTACCAAGCTTTATTAACGGTTCGAGCATAAAGTGATGAGTAACGCCACAAAAAGCGCCACGAGTCTGGAAAGCACGTTCAGCTTTCCTTCACACTCATCCCCGGCCTTAAAAGTGAGAGGATCACGCCATCTGTTTTCGACGTGGACATTGGCAAGTGAGTGAGTGAGATTATAATAAGCTGGATGGCTTTTATGATGGAACGGTGTTTTAGAATTTAAAGAAGCACTGACAGTATCTCCAGCATCCTACGGCCTGGTTATCATTCCGATCAGAAATGTCATTCGTAAGGCAAATGCGTATGAAATCACATCTATACATTATTTGTCATTGGCCGAAATGGCGGTAAGATCGTTCGGATGTAGGCATAGTACATGTGGACACCCCACCTTGCATGTGATGTCAACTCACCCTCAGTGACCTAGACACCTTGCCAAAGTCGGCCATATTTTCCCAGAGGGTAATAACAAACACTGAATGTACAGTGAATGCACACCATTGATGTACAGCATGTTTTAAAATCTGCAAAAACATAAAAACTTGCCATGAAAATGTCTCACATAACATAACCATCAGTTATATAACATTAATGTGCACTGAGCTTTGGCTTACTTTTTGTAAAATACATGTAGTAGTTTAGAAAAGAAAAAAAACAGACTTTTGTTGCTTAATCAACCTTGGGCCCAGGTTTATGAATCATAATAAGTCTTTTAAAAATTTTTGTGCGAAATATCTGCAAAAATTTGGGCCTGGGCACGGTTCATCACATATGTAGCATTGCTGAGGAGGTGTTCATTTTGTAACTTTTCATGAAAGTTTTGTGTATATTGCAAGTTTTAAAACATGATGTACATCAATTCAATGGTGTACATTCAGTGTTTGTTATTACCATCTGGGAAAAAATGGCGGACTTTGGCAAGTTATCTATTCACCTCATGGAGTTCCTAAGGAGGATTGGTGAAAATCAGCCAAAACGCTGTGAAACAAAAGGAGGAAAAGGGAGGCCACTAGACAACACGGGGGGGGGGGGGGG